>MU790007.1:10615-24257 GCA_026770625.1 Nicotiana glauca
TAAAATCCAATAGCTTAAGGTATTAGTACTATAATCTACATGTAGTGTTTAGAAGTTTGATTTTAAAAAATAAATGAATTAGAAGTAGGTCCTTGGGTACATGAACTACAAATAATCACTAAAATAAGTATAATGACATCATAGGCCCATTATCAATAATTAAACGTGCATTCTTAATTAAACTGTTAAAAATTGATTTGTTTATGAATAGCTGTAGAATTAAGTAATCCGAATTTTAATCTAAAAATCTGAATTGTCAACGTTCTGTTAATTGGTATAATGTGTATTATTTGCCTTATTTTAATTAGTAAAGGTATTTGGACCAGTTTGTATTGGGCCTGACTGGTCCGGTTCAATAGTCATACGGATCTGCCATTGGTATATTTTACCAGGCAGTTTCGAATTTAGGCCCAAACTGTGGTATTTTCTCTTACGCTTTTGGATTAAGTTTATGAGCTGTTTGCAAGCTAAAAATAATTAGAGACAAGTACGCTTATAAGTTCATGGATTTAAACATAACACTATTAGGTAATATTGAGTGACTGGGATTTCTTTTATCATTAGAGACAAAACAAAGAAACAAAACATAGTTTACTTTAGGATTAACCTTTAAATAAAATGATGATACGAGCCTCGCCAAATCAAAAAAAAAATACGTAATTGCGGGGCCAACAATAATTGCTTAAATAAAAATATCTAAAAATTCGGGATGGACCGTTTAGCGAATTTCACGGTCTTCCCCAAAGATAATGAACGCGTAGTTGCTTTAGGCACGGATGTTAATAATATTACTTTTCTAAAATACGGGTGCACATTTATGTGACCCAAATCCAAATCTCAACGAAGTCGAAATGTGTTAAAAGCCACGGGCGTACTGGTACGGCGTGGTTCGAGATACATCTTCACGACGTTGTAATTCTTGTAAAATAAATAATAAATAGAATAAAAGCGGATTATTAATAAAAAGTACATAAAAATAAGAACATATATGGAAATCAGATAAAACCAAATACAACAGTTGAGCGATCGTGCTAGAACCACAAAATCCGGGAATGCCTAACACCTTCTCCCGGGTTAATAGAATTCCTTATCCGGATTTCTGGTTCGCGGACTGTTAACAGAGTCATATTTTCCTCGGTTCGGGATTCAACCGGTAACTTGGGACACCATTAACTTTCCACGTGGCGACTCTGAATAAATAAAATAAATTCCGTTTTGATTGTCCTTTAATTGAAAAAACTCCTTTATGCCCTTCACGGGGTGTATTAAAATCACGTAAAAAGGAGGTGTGACACGGAGGTCTAATGAAATGAAATGCATAAAATTTGAGAACTACATATGATCTATTATCAATGTTGAGTTGATAACCCAGCAATGATATCACAATATGAAAACTAATTATACTAATAATTTTATGATATCCCATGTATTCCTGCATTGTTGGTACTGTCTCTGTGGTGTAATTGCACCTATCCGTCATGCTGAGTTGTTGTTCCTGCATGTAGCACCTGATCACATAATTTCCTTGTATGAATTCCCCGTGATGCCCTGTGATTTGTCTCTGCTGTTTGCGTACCCTCCTGTATGCTTGTCTGTTATCTATGGTTTGGCACCATACTTGGGTTGTAGTAGTATCATAGTATGCTGTTATTTCATTACTACATTCTCCCAAGATTTCCTCATGCAAGCTCAAAATTCCCAGTTTATCAGCGTTCCTGGGCAGATTTTTCCATATATTTACATTTATGCCTGCTACTGTTGCTCCTTTAAGGGGTTGAGCCACAATAGCTAATACCACCCTTGAAAGTTGCATCAAATATAAAGACATAGATGCAGACCCTTCTCCTGCAACACAGTAGGCTAAGTTATTAAAATACAATACCATCTTTCCATATAAAGTTTGTTGATTCAATTGCGTGCTTTTGTTGTCTATGTGTGGAGGTCGATGTGAGCCCATGCTTATTCTTTATCTGAAACTCCTATTTATTTTTGTTTGTCACCTAGATTTCACATTTTTAAGTAACATAGGTTGGTCTATAACCATCCCAAATAGAGGTCCTAATACCTCCAGGACCATAGGTAAGGGACGAACAGTGCACGCATAAGGAACGAGCTAGAAACTACTAGAACGCTTAAGTAACAACTTAAAGATAGTAATTGGGGTAGCAAGGAGATGATAGTCTGTGCGCTAATAATATGAGTAACACTCCGACTTGAGGGAGTTACAAAGTATTGCATGGAATGATCCTATAGGCTAAAAAACTTAGGACCACCTCCCTGTACTCCTCTTTGAAATGAATTGAATATTGTATTTGTCCAAATTTTTTTCTTCCCTTTTTAGACTAATTCGCTTAATTTTAGTTCGGTCGCGACCCACCGTTGTGGACCTCGAGAGGTGCCTAACACCTTTCACTCAAGGTAATTTCGAGCCCTTACCCAATCTCTGGTGGTGTAAACTGGTACAACATAAGTTATCTGCTCTAGGTGCCCTAACACACCTTAATCTATTAGGTGGCGACTCTTCCAATTCCAGTTCCCTACTCTCTTAGAAAAGGTTGTCCCAGAAATGTCAAAATCCGATTTCGCGAGAAAAGTAGGGTACGACAGCATGGAGACTCTACTGGGGATATTAGGCTCTTACCATAACAAACTTGTTTGTGAATTAGTCTTTAAGCATGTCTTTATTATTCTGTCAATACTTGCACACCCCTTCCTATGCTATGTGAATTTATTTTCCTATCTTCATTCAATTATGATTTCTCTTCCCTGTTTTATCACTTTTTACTATGGAAATTGACTTGTCTCCTTGTTTTTCTTTCTTAGATGTCTTTACGATTATTAAATACCGTATTTTATCATTATTCATCATGCAAATACTTGGAAACATGTTATTTTCTTTTGCATAACTTCATAATCAACATCATATTCCACTTGTGCGTACTAATACTATAGTTGTGCTTGATGAGTGTCCACGATCTTCCTAAAATTATCCTTTAAATTTGAAAAGACTTATTTGCGATAAAACTAGTCGATCAGTGGTGCAGTCGACGATTTCGTGCCTTTTCCTCTCAAGTTGTTCGCTTAAGAGTACCAGTCTAGACTTCTATAGAAACCTTACTCTTATAATAACTGTACATGCATCATGATCAAACCTATCATGGGTTAATAAGTTATCCGCCTAATAACCTTCTAAGAAAGTCTTGTCCAAAGTCCACCGGGATTTCCAGAATCCCAACGGACGCAACCACGATGTGTGTATTATTTGGAGAGATAAATGCCGACATGCTAATCATTAATGTGTAAGTAGTCGAATTTGGAGGGGGCAAGGGTCTAACTCTATTTAATTTTGCAAAAAAAGTAAGGCACGAAGTTCCCAGGTTTGGCATGGTTTGAAGTATACCACCGTTGTTGTTAGATTGGTTGGAAAACCTTTCGCCAAGCGACAAAAATCACACGAAAAGGGTTCTCGGAAATTTACCTTCCTTATTGGACATCTAACCAAACAACATGCTGATCGAGGCTGCTACTATGTTCTGGGACGGAGAAAGAGTTGTATTCCATTTTGGCAATATAGAAATGACTCATCTTTTGGATAAAATATGAGGATTCACTGGATTACCATGGGATAGTCCCGGTTTACTAGTACTGGAAAATCACACTACTAGGGGGTTTCTGAAAATGATGGGTCTAAGAAAGAATGATGACTTGGAGTGCCTGAAGAAGTCCTACATAGCCTTCGACTTCCTCTATGAACGATATGGACACAACAAATCTTACCGTATCTTTCATGATGAATTCTCCATCACTTCCCTGGGTTGGACTCATCGTAGGGTTTTTGTATTTGTATACGCTAAAATCGGAGGGACCAATTTTCAGTCATTACGATGCTTTATGAGCATGTTTCCAAAGCCGCGAGACTGAGGTCGAGATCCATGCCCGGGGGATTATCGACAACGACCTCGGGGAAGTACGAATCAACAGTCATAGTAAAAAGGTGGAAAGTTTCCAAGGCACGTGGCTAGAGCTGACAACGTCTAGTAGGCTGATTCAGACCCATATCCTAGCATTAAAATAGTTGTACCAACCCCATATCTTTGTATTAAATGCACTTGTACCGTATTAGGATTCCCCTCATATATAAAGGGGGGATCTTTTTCATCTTAAGAGGGATATGATACTTAATATTCAATACAAGAACATTCTCTCTGCTCTCTAACTTAACATATTGTCTTGTTCTTATTGTTTCATTTATTACTTACATTCATTGTGTTCTACTCATTATTCTTCATTTATTGCTTATTATTTTCCACAAATATCCGTCATTGATTCTATCATAGCTGTTAGTCGTCCATCGACTACCCTCGGCAAGTTATCAGACTCGACCCCGAGGCCTCGAATAAGCAAGCTCGAGGCCCCGATTATCATCCATTCGGTTTGGTTATCACCTTGTTTTCCAGCTCTTATCTAGTTTTCAAGTCCTTCACTTAGTATCTATTGCCTAAACAACTAGCATAAAAATAGATCACGTATTTTTAGAACCACAAAATCAAATCTAATTGTAATTACCATTTTCAAGGTAAACAATATTTATCGTCTGCTTTCTGGGTATGATAGTGTTTCCAAGTCAAGGGGACATAATACACACCAGATTGGTCATGGTAAGCAAAGATTTAATGGAGGGAATTGTGGTACAAACCTATACTACTATTCCGAAGATTGTAGCAGACATATACCGGGCACTAAATCATTGCAAGAAAGGGTTCAAACATTTTGAGGGTTATAACTTGCTACTACAAATTTGGTTGTTAGAACATCTTCAGAGGGGTCAATATTACCAAGAGTTTCCACTGAGACCATGGAACGATCACATAACTTTCCACCATCCTAAAATAATGACTTTTATCCCAGACAGATTTGCACAACTAGAGAATGCTACATAATGGGCACAATTTTTCAGTAATTTGACCGAGGACCAGGTTCATTGGATGTTCGAGTGGTTTCCTACTAATGAATTCATCATTAGATCCAGGGATGTTCCGCATTTGGTATTGATTGGGTTAAGGGAAATACATCCCTATGTTCCTATCAGGGTCACGAGACAAGCTGGTAGAAAACAAGTCATACCACGAATCTCCAAAATGAGTCATTACAGAGCAAATTTTTAGGATGACGCCATTCCATACAAATGTGAAGGCCAACACATGATGCATTTGAAGATTATCGTGGAAAAAGATACCATCGAGCCAAATCGATATCACGCCGGTCATGTGTACTTGTACCCATCATGGTTATAAGATAACATAGCAAGAATGGTCAAGCCAAGGATTGATCAAGGAAATAGAGTCATAGATAAGGTTGCTGGAGCACAGTTGATGTATGAAAGGCTACGCAAAAGAGTCCTTGAGTCTGAAGCCAGGCATTTGGAGCCACACAAATTAGATATGGAGTCAATTAACGAGTGGAGGGAAATGGCTACAAAGTTGACAGAAAGATTGGAATATTTGGAGTAGGAAGGGAATATGAGGAAAAGGGTCATAGATTATCAGAATGTAGAGGGCAACGAAGGAGGACACCTAGCAAGGGCATACTTGCTGCTGGACATGCACGACCTGGGGAATCTGATCCCTCTTGGACCAAGTAGATTAGGTTTATCTGTTTTGAGTCATTTTTGAATTTGGATGTATTAAGGCAGATGCCATTAGTAACTCATTTATTTATTGTCGTTTTAAGTTCGTCTTATTTGTTACATTAATGAAATGAGGAATTTATAGGCATTAAATCTCTCCAAATCTACTTGTCGCTAGGCGTACCTTGGCCTCAACGAGGTTCCTTAAATTAGGGCACAAATTTACATTCCCGCAATACGTGTTTAAATACTGCAAAAGCTTTTCAAAATTCTTACTGACTTGTTTACCTTTTTGCATTTTTTCTTAATTTTGACTATTCCCATACCCTAAGGTTAGATCACACATACCGGCATCGTCAGCATAACACACCAGATCTAGAGGCCCTCCTCCGCATCCTCCTCCAAATAATCCAAAAGGAAAGGAAAAAGCTAAGATGGATGATATGAATGGTATCTGAAAAGAAAATGCTGCACACGTGGAAAATGTTGAAACTTCAGACGGTCGGAGTACTCCGGCCCAGAATGATTTGGTCCTACGGTTGGAACAAAAAATATTAGAATTGCAAGGGGAACTTGAGCAGGTCCGCAACTTGGAAAACCTCCCCCCACGCTAAACGTCCCAGACATTAACCAAGAAAATGCCCAAAATCCAGCACCTTTTCAATCCATACCAAACCAACATCCACAGAATCCTCCCGCACCCAATCAATACGCAACTCCTCCCCAAAATTCTAATCCTCCACCAATACTCACTCCTCTACAACATCAATACAAAACATTTGCCATACCCCACAGAATACCCCACAACCTATCCTCGATCCGCAAAATTCAACTAATAATCACCACTACACTCCAACCCCTGGCACACACCAAAACAATCCCATATACGTGTAAACCTTACCCCACTCTACTAAGCCAATATCATACACTCCAAAATCCATCGATAAGGACTTGCTCATTAAAAACATGGCAGAGGAGCTCAAGAAGCTCACAAGCCGAGTCCAGGGTGTCGAAGGAGCTAAAGGAACTGAAGGTCTGAATTATGAGGATCTATGCATTCAGCCAGACATGGAACTGCTAGAGGGTTACAAACTTCCTAAGTTCGAGATGTTTGACGGAACAGGTTACCAAAAAGTACATTTGAGAACATACTGTGATAAGCTCGTGGGAGTTAGGAAAGATGAAATAATTCGTATGAAGCTGTTCATGAGGAGTCTCACTGGAGACGCCCTATCTTGGTACATAAGTCAAAATCCCAAGAAATGGGTTAATTGGGTAAGCATGACATCAGACTTCATGGACCAATTCAGGTATAACACAAAGAATGCACCGGATGTCTTCTACAGACAAAATCTCAAGTGGAAACCAACAGAAACATTACACGAGTATGCTATGGAGGTCAAAAGCTGCAAAGGTCAGACCGGCACTAGAGGAAGAGCAGATGAACAAATTCTTCGTCAGGGCCCAGGATCCACAATAGTATGAAAGATTAATGGTTATCGAAAATCACAAATTCTACGACATCGTCAAACTTGGGAAATGATTGAATAAGGGATCAAGAGTGGGATAGTAACCAATTTTCAGGTATTGCAGGCTATGAATAAAGCATTACAATCAGGGGGTATATCGAAGAAGAAAAAAGTAGGGGCAGTAATGATGGCCCAAGGTACAAAATCTCCACTTACATACCAAGCACCTCCACCCACATACCAACCTTCACTTCCCAGATATTCTCAACCCGCTACCGACTATCACACTTATAACACCCAACCAGCCTATTACTATTCACCTCCAACTCGTCAAACTATTAGAAGCCCAAACCTAATTTTGATCACAAGCCGCCCAGACAATACACCTCTATTGCTGAACCCATTGACAAGCTATATGAAATATTGAAGGCTGCCGGATATGTCACTCCCACTCCCCATGTCGCCATGGAAAATTCCTCCCAATGGGTCAACCCGAATAAAATATACGCGTACCATTCTAGCATGAAAGGGCATACTATTGATGAATGTCACACTCTTAAAGACAAGATTCAAACCCAAATTTATACCAAAGTTGTACAGGCAAAGGTAGCCACGCCAAATGTCCGCAATAATCCCCTCCCAAATCATAGAGGTGAAGGAGTAAATGTGATAGAAACCGATGAAGAATGGGATCTTGAAGGGTCGATTGGGCTTATTCGGGAAGTTGATGACCATAACTTGCAGTCACACTCACACCTATTGTGGTACAGATACAGTTCCAGGTCGAAGTTGAAGTAGCCACATCGGTCCCGTTTGAAATTGAGGCAATAGCATATGCGACTACACCTACTCTATTAAAGTAGAAGTATCTACACCCTTCACTATGACAGTAGTATCCACACCACCTTTCAAGTCCAACGCAATACCCTGGGATTACGTTGCCGAAGCTAGGAGAAAAGGAAAAGCAAAGACAGAAGAATTTGGTGCTGCACAGGGGATGATCAGAACTGGAAGGATCTATACACCCAAAATTTTGGGAGGAACAAGCAAGGAAGCTGTTACCAAAAAACCAGTCATTGAAACTGGTCCAGATGATCTCTGGAGGAAAGTACAAGCAAGAGAATACTCTATCGTTGATCATCTGAACAAGACTCCTGCCCAGATATCCATCATGTCGCTGCTGCAAAATTCTTAGGCGCATATGAATGCTCTGATGAAGGTGTTGAATGAAGCTTATGTGCCCAACAACATCACCAGTGGAGAGATGGACAAAATGGTAGGGCAAGAACTGGAAAGCCACAAGATCACCTTTCACGAAGATGAATTACCACCTGAAGGATTAAGTCACAACAGGGAACTGCACATCACAACACAGTTTGAGGACAAATTCATTACCAGAGTCTTAATAGATGGGGGTTTAAGCCTCAATATTTGTCCATTGACTACTCTGAAAAGGTTGGGCAAAGATTTCCATGAGATACGAGCAGGGAGTATGAATGTGAAGGCATTTGATATTTCTCAAAGGGCCACAATTGGGGAAATTAACCTTTGTTTGCAGATGGGCCTGACTTGGTTTGATGTTGAGTTTAAGGTATTAGACATATCTGCTACATATAATTTTTAACTGGGACGACCTTGGATACATGCCGCTAGAGTTGTGGCTTCTACGCTACACCAGGCCGTGAAGTTTGCATGGAACCATCAAGAGGTAATCATTTACGGAGATGGAAATAATCCCATTTACACCAGTCAAACTGTCCCGGTTGTCGAGAATAGAAAAAAGCTGGGTTGAGAAACTTATCACCGTGTTGAGGGTGTCAATGCAATTGAGAAAGATAAATGGTGGAGTAGCAAAATAGAAAGCATACTAGCATGGTTAGGGTATGAACCCAACAAAGGGCTTGGGAAGAAACTCCAGGGCATTACCAAACTGATACAGTTGAAATGTCATGGCACAACTTTTCGGCTCGGATATCAGTATACATAGCAAGAATATGATTATTAGTCACCCCCATGGCGTGGTCCCTATTACCCTCTCGAGAAGCCAATGCCACATCTGAGTCAGACCTTTTACCAGGCCGACATAATATGGAGATCTACAGAGGAGGAAGCTTTGGATAGGCTAAGAAACTTGTTTCTAGAAGACAAGGATATGGATTGCAATGTGATAGTCGAGGAGGAGTAAGAAGAATGCCTTGCCATTTATACCGTGGAGAAGGGAGCTATTCTCAAGAATTGGACTGCCGCACCATCCCAAGCCCGTCGAATTCCTCGGTAGCTTGGCAATTAGCCTGACCTATTTTTAAAAGCCATTTTAAGCATTAAGATATTTCCAGTATTTTGTTTAAAGACACATTTTGTTTCGAAATAATTGCTCGAGTCATCGAGCTGTACCTGTTTTGATGTTTTTTGAAATTTAATTAATGCATTGTTATTTAGTATTTCACATTTTCCCTCTACAACATTACTATTTCTTACCTTGACGAACCAATGACTGTGACATGTAATGACACAAAGCAATATAAGGATAATAATTCGGAAGAAGAGGATGAAATACCTGAGGAAGTTATCAAAGAAGTTGAGAATTTTGAGAATAAGCCTAAGTCCATCCTGGACGAAACCAAGACAATCAATTTGGGATATTCTGAAACCATCAAAAAAACTCGCATAAGTATTCACCTGTCACCGTCAGAAAAGAAAGAATATACTCGTTTCCTGAAAGAATATGAGGATATTTTTGCATGGTCATATGATGACATGACCGGCCTGAGCACATCTATAGTGGCTCATAAGTTGCCTACCAATCCAATGTTTCTGCCGGTGAAGCAGTAACTCAGAAAGTTCAAACTAGACAAGAGCCTAAAAATCAAGGAAGAAGTCACAAAGCAGACCAAAGCCAAAGTCCTCAGGGTAGTTAAGTACCCAACCTGGTTAGCCAGCATTGTACCGGTTGCGAAGAAAGATGGGAAAGTCAAGGTAAATGTTGACTATCGGGATTTGAAGAGACTAAGTCCCAAGGACAATTTCCCACTGCCAGATATACATAAATTGATCGATAATTGCTCCAAGCATAAACTCCAATCCTTTGTAGATCGCTTTGTGGGTTATCATCAGATTTGGATGGACGAACAAGACGCAGAGAAAACAAATTTCATTAGACCATAGGGGATGTATTGCTACAAAATGATGCAATTCGGTCTGAAAAATGTTGGGGCCACCTATATGAGGGCCATGACGACCATCTTCCGTGATATGACACACAAGAAAATAGAGGTATATGTTGATGACGTCATCATCAAATCCAAGAAATCCACAAATTACTTAGTATCACACCTCCTTTTTACATACCCGAAGGTAGTACAAGGGAGTTTTTCCATTTTAAATGACATTATTCGAAATGAGATTATTTATTCATTTTTTATTCAGAGTCGCCACTTAGAATGGTTTGCTTTTTGGTATCCCAAGTCACCGGTTTATTTTTAAATCCCAGATAGAGGAAAAATCGACTTTCCTTTTGAAGTCTGCGAACCAGAAATTCTAAATAAGGAAATCTGTTAACTCGTGGGAAGGTGTAAGGCACCCCCGGATTCCGTGGCTCTAGCACGGTCGCTTAAACTATCATAATTGGCCTATTATCTGATTTTAATACATGTTTTCACATATGGTGTAATTTTAAATCAATAACCGCTTTTAATTAATTTTAAGGAAGATTCAACGTTATCTAAAATACGTCTTTGGACCACGCCACATGAAATGCACCCGCGGTCCGCGACGCATTTTATTTAACGTTGTTGAGATTTGGATTTGGGTCACATGAAATGCACACCTGAGTTTAGGAAAGTAATTTTTAAAATAGCACGCCTAAAGCAACTACGCACTTTCAACTTTGCGAGGGCCATGGAAAATTCAACTAAATGGCTCACCTCGATTTCTAAGGATTCAAATATTAATTAAATGAGGGCCATGGATTTTGAAATTTTATTTGGCACGACATGCCCCAATTTATTCTAACCAAAAGGTTTCTAAATTAGCTCACGAGGGCCATAAATTATACATTTGTGACAGTGTCCTCGGTTTCAGCGTAGTCGGTCTCAGTAGAGGGATCATCCCTCCTATTCTACTCCATCTACTTCAGCACCATCCCAGTCAGGTAGGGGTGGGGGTCAGTCAGCTAGGGGTCACCCTAGGGGCGAAGATCGATCTAGTGGTGGTCAGGCTCGGTTCTATGCACTTCCCGACAGGAGAGACGCTATTGCATCAGACGCTGTGATCACAGGTATTATCTCAGTTTGCCACAGGGATGCTTCTGTTTTATTTGATCCCGGGTCTACATGTTCCTATGTGTCTTCATATTTTGCCCATCATTTGGGTACGACCCGTGGTTGTCTTGCATTACCTGTTCATGTATCTACCCCGGTGGGTGATACTATTATTGTGGATCGCGTATATTGATCCTGCCTTGTTACTATTGGGGGTCTGGAGACCCGAGTTGATTTGTTGTTGTTGGGTATGGTAGACTTTGATGTGATACTGGGTATGGATTGGCTATCTCCGTACCATGCTATTATGGACTGTCATGCTAAGACAGTTACGTTGGCCATTCCGGATATTCCTAGAATTGAGTGACGAGGTTCAACTGATTACGTTCCCAGCAGGGTGATCTCTTTCTTAAAGGCTCAGCAGATGGTTGAAAAAGGATGCTTATCATATTTGGCATTTGTGAGGGATGTGGGAGCTGAGACTCCTAGTATTGATTCTGTTCCAGTCGTACGGGATTTTCCATATGTGTTTCCAGCAGACCTGCCGGACATGCCGCCGGACATGGATATTGATTTTGGTATTGATCTAGTGCCGAGCACTCAGCCCATCTCTATTCCTCCATATCGTATGGCACCTGCTGAGTTAAAAGAATTGAAGGAGCAGCTTCAGGAGCTCCTAGATAAAGGGTTTATTCATCCTAGTGTGTCACCATGGGGTGCACCGGTCTTATTTGTGAAGAAGAAAGATGGCACAATGAGAATGTGCATTCATTACAGGCAGCTGAACAAGGTAACGGTCCTACCGCACATTGATGATTTATTTGATCAGCTCCATGGAGCGAGGGTGTTCTCGAAGATTGATCTTTGTTCAGGCTATCACCAGCTAAAGATTAGAGATTCTGATATCATGAAGACAGCCTTCAGGACGAGATATGGACATTATGAGTTTCTAGTTATGTCCTTTGGGCTGACTAATGCCCCAGCCGCGTTCATGCACCTGATGAACAGTGTATTCCAGTTGTATCTGGATTCCTTTGTGATTGTGTTTATTGATGACATCCTGGTGTATTCTCGTAGCCAGGAGGAGCATGCTCAGCATTTGAGAGTAGTACTGCAGATGTAGAGGGAGGAGAAGCTGTATGCGAAGTTCTCCAAGTGCGAGTTTTGGCTTGAGTCTGTAGCTTTTCGGGGTCATGTGGTATCTTGTGATGGTATTCAAGTTGACCCGAAGAAGATAGAGGCGGTGCAGAGTTGGCCTAGATCGTCCTCCGCTACGGAGATCCGGAGTTTCCTTGGTTTGGCGGGGTATTTTCGCCGGTTTGTTCAGGGATTTTCGTCCATTCCTTCGTCTTTGACCAGGCTGACGCAGAAGGGTGCACCGTTCGTATGGTCGGATGAGTGCGAGGAGAGCTTTCAGAAGCTCAAGACAGCTTTGACCACAGCTCCAGTGTTAGTCTTGCCATCAGCTTCAGGTTCTTATACCCTTTTATTGTGTTTTTTCATGTTTCTATGTCAGTAATAGAGTCTATCGGGTGTAATTGAATTGGTTCTGGTTGAAAATAAGGCATATAGCCTCTTAGAAGGGAGTTTGTTTCAGAAAAGTCAACCGGAAGTTGACTATGTGGTTAGATGGCTCGGATGTGAATTCCGGTGGTTCGGTTAGTTTCGGGAGGTGATTTGTGACTTAGGAGTGCAATCGAAATTGAATTTGGAGGTCCGGTGTAGAAATAGGCTTGAATTGGCAATGTTAGAATTTTGGCGGAATCCGGTTGATAGGTGAGATTTTGATCCGGGAGACAGAATGGAATTCCGACAGTTGCAGTAGCTTCGTTAGGTGATTTTGGATATGTTTGCAAATTTTCAGGTCATTCGGACATCGTTTGGTCGGGTCTTTGATTGAATGTTGGTTTCGGAATTTATAGCTGAAACTTAGGCTTGAATCCATCATGATTTGGTGATTTTCGTGTTTAAGGACGTGTTTTTATGATTGGAACAAGTTCGTATGATGTTTTGGAGTAGGTTGGTGTTTTTGGTTGGGGTCCCAGGGGCCTCGGGGTGATTTCGGGGGTTCAAATGGATCATTTTTGGTTAGCAAGGGGATCAGATTTTGCTGTGATAATATTGCAGAAAAATAAGGCATCGCGTTCGCGTAGGTGGTGGACGCGAATGCGTAGAAGGAATTAGAGGTCTGAGAGTTTGGCTTACGTGTTCGCGAAGGTGTTGATGCGAACGCGTAGAAGAGGAAGCTGGAGGTTCGCGTTCGCGGGGGTTATTGCGTGTTCGCGAAG
>MU790007.1:25238-36236 GCA_026770625.1 Nicotiana glauca
CAGATTTGGCACCCGTGGAGGTCGATTCTCGAGGGAAAGGCATTGCTGGCTAGTTTTTGAGCCGGTTCAAGGTGAGTAATAGATGTAGATGTTGACCTGAGGGTTTGAAACCCCGGTATATTACACTGTGACGCTATATTGAGGTGAGACACGTACTCTACGGCGAGTACGGGGTCGAATGTGATCGGGGACTATGGCTTAGCCCGCCCGAGTGGTGTTGTATTGTGTTGTTAGCTATAAATTAGCTGGCAAACCTCCTACATGGATGGTTATGGATATATTTGGGCTGCGTGCTGGTTAATTGGATCCCGTGAGGATCGTTATCACTATTTCTATGAATTATAGCATGTTCTCATGATATCATTCCTGAGTTAAACACTGTCTAAATATGAATTGCAAATCCTGAGATTTTAAACACCTAAGTATAATTCGGATAGTTGAAATTAAAAACGGTAAGTATGATTGTGCATTCATGATTTTGCATGGATCGGGCTGCACGCCGAAGCGGGTGTGATATTATATTGCGCTTGGGCTGTAGGAGCACCTCCGGAGTCTGAACCCCCACAGTGAGCGCCGGGCACCCATGGATCGGGCTACGCGCCGTAGCGATCATGTGCATTGCATTCATGCATTGATATATTTATCTGCTTTGATTGTTTCTGTTAGCTGTTGTTACACTGTTAAATATGTAAGAGTACTGTTCCTAGCTTTACTTTGTGCTATATTTTGGGATTTCTTACTGTCAGATATTATATATATCTATTACCACTGAGTTGGAAGTACTCACTTTACTCTCTGCACCTTGTGTGCAGATTCAGGTACTCCAGAAGCTATCTGAGCTTATTGTTGTTCTTCAGGGCCTTTACACGGAGTTGTCGAGGTAGCTGCCTGACGTCCGCATGACCCGACTTCTCTCCTATTTCCTGTTATTTGACTTTTTCGCGTACTTCAGACTATGTTGTTTTACAGTATATTTATGTTATTCTGGTAGAGACTCTTGACTCATGACCCCCAGATCTTTGGGAGGTTGTTCGGAATTGTTGATTTTCGGATTTATTTCTATCTTTCAGTTATACTTCTAGTTTAAATGCTGTTAATAATTTTCAAACAAATGGTTTTGAGCTTTATGCTCAGGTTGAGAGTAAAATTGGTCGGGCTTGCCTAGCAGTTGTGTTGGGCGCCATCACGACTGGGTTTGGGGTCGTGACACAACATTAGGTCTCCAATCCCTGAGCTGAGATTTTTAGACATAGGGCCTGCATTCCCTAGTCGCCTTTTTACCAACATTAGGGCTCCAATCTCTGAGTTGAGATTTTAGACATAGAGCATCCGTTCCCTAGTTGCCTTTTTACCAACATTAGGGATCCAATCCCTGAGTTGAGATTTTAGACATAGGGCCTCTGTTCCCTAGTCGCCTTTTGCCAACATTAGGGCTCCAATCCCTAAGTTGAGATTTTAGACATAGGGCCTCCATCCCCTAGTCGCCTTTTTGGCAACATTAGGGCTCTAATCCCTAAGTTGAGATTTTAGACATAGGGCCTCCACTACCTAGTCGCCTTTTTGGAAACATAAGGCTCCAATCCCTGAGTTGAGATTTTAGGCATAGGGCCTCCATTCCCTAGTCGCCTTTTGCCAACATTAAGGCTCCAATCACTAAGTTGAGATTTTTAGACATAGGGCCTCCATCTCCTAGTCGCCTTTTTGCCAACATTAGGGCTCCAATCCCTAAGTTGAGATTTTTAGACATAGGGCCTTCATTCCCTAGTCGCCTTTTGCCAATATTAGGGCTCCAATCCCTAAGTTGAGATTTTTAGACATAGGGCCTCCATTCCCCAATCACCTTTTTGCTAACATTAGGGCTCCAATACCTAAGTTGAGATTTTAGACATAGGGCCTTTAATCCCTAGTCACCTCTTTACCAACATTAGGGCTCCAATCCCTGAGTTGAGATTTTAGTCATAGGGCTTCCATTCCCTAGTCGCCTTTTTACCAACATTAGGGCTCTAATCCCTGAGTTGAGATTTTAGACATAGGGCCTCCATTCCCTAGTCGCTTTTTTACCAACATTAGGGCTCCAATCCCTTAGTTGAGATTTTAGACATAAGGCCTACACTCCCTAGTCGCCGTTTTACCAACATTAGGGCTCCAATCCCTGAGTTGATATTTTAGAAATAGGGCCTCCATTCATTAGTCGCCTTTTTACCAACATTAGGGCTCCAATCCTTGAGTTGAGATTTTAGACATAGTGCCTCCATTCCCTAGTCACCCTTTTACCAACATTAGGGCTCCAATATCTGAGTTGAGATTTTAGACATAGGGCCTCCACTCCCTAGTCTCCTTTTTATTAATATTAGGGCTCCAATCTATGAGTTGAGATTTCAAACATAAGGCTTCCATTCCCTAGTCGCATTTTGCCAACATTAGGGCTCCAACCCCTGAGTTGAGATTTTTAGACATAGGGCCTCCATTTTCTAGTTGCCTTTTTTACCAACATTAGGGCTCCAATCCCTAAGTTGATATTTTTAGACATAGGGTCTCTATTCCCTAGCTACCTTTCTTGCCAACATTAGGGCTCCAATCCCTGATTTGAGATTTTAGATATAGGGCTCCATTCCCTAATCTCTTCCTCCTAAATAGACACAATCCTTATTTTATTTCTTTAAAAAAAAATATAGTTCAAACTTTTGTTACAAATAACTCACGAAATTTTACTAGTGAAAACTGGGGTAGAGAAATTTTGTTTGTTTGATTGTTTTGGTGTCTGAGCAGGTTTGACCTCGAGACACAGGATTCGAGATGGCCGAAAGAATGAGTCTCAATCCAAAATAAAGAAAAGAAGAAAAAGAACAAAGAAAAAGAAGTGAACTCAAAGTGCTGAAGTGGAGAAGGATGCGGACTGCTCAAGATATGATTGAAGTTACAAGCTTTGCATGTCACGCCTTGATCCAAAGCTGAAGAAAGCACCAGCACCTACAGCTGACGAGCATCAAGATTCAGATCGGAGCCTGCCGCAAAAACCAACCAAGACTCAAGATCAAGCTTCAAGAGATTTATAGATAGGAATCTTGTAACTCGTAGTTGATAGGTTTAGCTAGTTTAGCTTTTTATTTTCCATTTTTGGTGTAATAAGGAGTTCAACAAGCAGTAGCAGCAATAACAATAGTGAAATCACAGCTTTCTGGTAGTCCAAGCTACCAAAACTTCTAAAACTACACTAACTTGATTCCTTTATAGCCAAGGATACGTAGGCAACCTTTGAAGCAAGGTTCGGTCAGACTCTTTTCAAAAATGCTTATCATGGAGTGTAAAACGGGCAAAAATCTCTCATAATTGCTCATTTTATCTTTGCCCGAAAACCCTTCGTGTCTCCGAGCAAAGAGGGGCAGCTATGAGCACGTGATTTTTGCCTCACATGAAGTACTCCTACAGAATTCCAAAAAATTAGACTTTTCCTTTTTTATTATTTGTTATTTTAGGAATTATAGTAAAATTTTCTTGATTGTTTGCATTCTGTGTGCATGTTTAATTTTATTTAAATCATAAAAATACAAAAAAAAAAATACATTACATTTAAGATTTAATTTTACATTTTTTTAGATTAATTAGTAAATAGTTTGTTTTATACAAATAGAAAAAATCACAAAAAAAAAACTTGTTTTTGGCATTTTTAATTTTGAGTCTCGAATTTTGATAGTTTCTCTTTTAGTTAGACTATTAATTATTTGTGGTAATTTAGAGTTAATTAATCTAATTTGGTAGGATTATTTTTATTAGAAAATTAATTGAGATTTTTATTTTATTTTTTGAGAAGAAAAGAGTTGTTAAAATAAAAAGAAAATTGAAAAGAAAAAGAAAAGAATTGGAGAAATCATATGATTGGGCCTTCTTTGATTCGAATTCCCTAAGCCCAAACCAAACACCCCTTATACCCGTTCAAACCCGATTGACCCGAGCCCAAACCCGTCTCTCATCCGGTTTGCCCCCACTCATAATCAAAACAACCCCGTTTACCTCCAATAGATCTCAGCCATTGGATCTCATCAATCTAACGACTTGGAATTGGGGACTTCATTGATATTTAACTGTCCGAAGCATGCAGCCCTCCCCCCGTCTTATCTCTCTCAAACTCACCCTCTTCATAGACTCAACAAAAATCCTAGAAGCCGCCCTAGTTTCCACCACCTCGATCCCGGCGGCGCCATCACGAAACCACCCCAAAACAACACCCCGTAACCCCCATGACCCCCTTGTACCTAATCTATAATCGTTTTCCTTCGGATCTTCTCTGAACTCTTTGAATCTTGAAGTAAAGGCATGAACCCTAAATCCAAAAAAATCAGATTGGCGATGTTTCTAAATATTTGAGGTTGAAATTGACTTTAGTCGTGTGTTTTCAGTCGAGAACACACGATTAAAGTCTATCTCGGCCAAAAATCAGGGATTCGTTGAAGATTAGTTCAAAACTTGTGTTCGCCTGGTTTAATAGGTAAGTCCAGCGTTCTCCCATTTCATTTCTTCTCTTATCTTCCTCTATTTTCCTTCTCTTTCTTCTGTGTTTTCATAATTATCTCTGCATGTGGTTATTTTAATTTAGGAATAATGTTAGTTATTAGCTTCTTTAGTCTTGGTTGAATTCGTTAGTTAGTTAGTTTGTTTCCTTTAGTTTTGGGCCGATTGAGAGCATTTGGCTCTGACGTCCAATTGAAATTCGATCGGCCTTGCTATCTTTCTGCCCTCTGAATTGGACTTGGTCCAAAGGGAAGGGATTGTCCAAATGGAAGGGATTAGCCTAGGCTTGTTTGTTTTGAAACATTGGGCCAATCCAACCCATGACCCGTTCTGTTTTCAGAAGTAAATAGCCGGGGTATTGAAGGGTAAATTAGGAAGTCTAGGTAGAGAATCTCTGAATAACTGACTGAGGAAGCTTCCTAGAATATGGGGTATGGATTAAACCGAAATTCTGATCTTTACAATAAGGGTATCTAAGCTAAAACAAATATTTCAAAAGGTTCTAAATGCAAAAGCTTATTTCTTTAGGCTGCCCTAATATCTTGCCTATAAAGGCATCTTTACTTCACTAGCAAATCAGAAAAATTAGAGATCAAAAACTCCTGAAAATTTGAAATGGCTGGCACTTTAAAATATCTTTGAATTCTTTGCATTCCTAGTTAAAAACAGTCCAAAAATTCTGTTTAGCTTTGATTTGTTGATCCTCTATATTAGCTAGAATTTCTGAAGAACTTAAGAATCAACACCTGCTTACAAATGGTTTGAGTTTTGGGATTTAAAGAGTTTTGGCTAAGTTGCATTGGTTCTTGGGGTTACTGTTTCATTAAATCTGGTTACTGTTCTGTTGTTGCTGCCTGCTGAATCTTCACTTCTTTGTTTTCCTTTCCATTTCCAGGTATATACTCTTAGGCCTTATTGATTGTGAAGATGGATTTGAGGAATGGAATGAAAAGCAGAAAGTTTTAAAATGTTGTATTAGCTTTATCTATGCTTCATCTGTAATTTCTTCTTGATTTTATGTTCTTAGTAATTTGATTCATTATATATTTGAGTAGATTTCTAGATCTTCTCACTATACATTGTTATGGGACTGTTAAGATGTTGTGGATAAAAGACTCAGTCAAAAGGCATGTGTTTCAGCTTTTCTTTAATTTTGGCTATACATTTCAGTTTTACATTATTTGGTGATGATTTCATATAGAACCAGTTATCATGACAAGTATTGGTTAAGGACAAAATGCTAACGTGTAGTCTGCTATCCGAATGTACTTTGATATGTGTTTTTTGTGGCTCAAAATCGTCTACCTTATGATATGGAGTATAAAACTCATGTTAAGGATATTTTGACTTGTTTATCAGTGTGTGATGTTGGAATTTGAGTAACTTTTGCGCTGATTTTTGGTTTGATTACTGCTGGTGTTTGAGAAGAGTTTAACTGATTTAAATCTCTTAAATAGTCATTAGTGCAAAAATCATGTGGAAAGGAAAGTAAAATGGTCTAAATGTCATTTTAAGAATAGAAGCAAGTACCAATTTACTTTGGTTTTGTTTGTGAGCATGTTTAAGTTGGATTTGTTGTTTACAATTCAGAATATTAAGCTAGTTGCTATGTACTCGAACAATTAAATTTCAGGAGCAAAAACATTGGTTTAATCTCTTGTTCCACATAGTCTCGGCTAATTGTTATTTAATGGATTTTGCACAACTGACTAGTTTTGAAAGTTGGCCTAAAGCTGGCCCAGTTACTGAGAATTCAAATCTCAGACCTGAGTGCATGATCTCATTGCATTTGGGTCGTCCTTTCGTTCATTTGATGTGGGCTTATCTTGGGCCCAAGTCAGAAGAGATTTGCAAAATTGGAGTTATGTATTTCGTATCATTTGGGCTTGTTTTGCTCCGTTGGGCCCAGTTCATTCGTTGTTGGTTGTTGAGGAAGTAACTCCTCTTTGGGTAATTGCTTGTTTGATAAGACGCCTATTGGTAGCTAATTAAGTTCGAACTTTAGCATAGATGGTATTTTGAATTCCTTTAGGTTTTCTTTAATTAACTAGACTCTTTAAAATAGGTTGAGGTGTGCCATGTTGATACATATACAGGAATACCCAAGGCATCACTAGGCATAGCCATGTAGGGAGCAAAATAAGACGACACATATGAATACGTAGACCCAGGGTCAAATAGCACTGAAGCATCCATGTCACAGACCAGAATAGTACATGTAATAACAGCATCGGAAGACTCTACCTCTGTCCTGGCTGGCAAAGCATAACAACGGGGCTGGGCCCACCTCCCTGAATCGCATCTCTAGGACGATCAACTACTGGCTAACCTCTACCTCTGCCGGTCCGAGCTCCACCTCTACGGTCCCTACCTCCACCTCTATAATCCCTACCCCCGCCTCTAGCTGGTTGGGTAGGCTGTGGATCACCTGCTGCCTGAATCATGGGGCGAGGACCCTGCTGCTGAGAGCTGCCCGATGCTCGAGGGCAAAACCTGACAATATGATCGGGGTCACCACAACCATAACAAGATCTCGACTGCTGCGATTGCTGGCCCTGTCGACCTGAATGTCCTCCCCTGAAGCTCTGAAGTGGGGGTGCACTGATAGGCTGCCGATTTGAATAGTACTGCTGAGAACCACCACTGCCTGGAGTACCATGAGAAACCTGAAGCGCGGACTGAAAGGGCCTCGGTGCCTGACCTCTACCATAGGAATCCCTACATCCAGATGAGGTACCACTGAATCTACCAGAATGACGAGGCCTCTTGTCTGACATCTGACCACCTCCCCGTGTGAGGGCCATCCCAACTCTGCGGGCTGCATTGGCCGCCTCCTGAAAGAAAATATCACTACCAACTCCCATGGCCATATGAAGACGGATCGGTTGAATCAGTCCATCAATGAATCTCCGGACCCTCTCTTGCTCTGTAGGGAGTATCACAACTGCATGGGGTGCCAAATCAACAAATCTAGTCTCATACTGTGTAACTATCATGGAGCCCTGCTGGAAGTGCTCAAACTGCCTACGAAGTTCTTCCCGCTGAGTGACGGGGAGAAACTTCTCCAAGAATAACTCCGCGAACTGATCCCATGTCAAAGTTGGATACCCTGCTGGTCTAGATAGGCAAAAATCTCTCCACCAAGTCTTGGCGGATCCTGCAAGCCTGAAGGTGCAAAAATCGACCCTGTTGGCCTCCACTATACCCATGGTCCTGAGAATCTCATGACAACTGAATAGAAAATCATGGGGATCCTCTGATAAAGCACCGCTGAAAGTGGTGGTGAAGAGCTTGGAGAACCGATCAAGTCTCCACAAAGCATCTGAAGACATAGTCGCTCCATCGCCAGCCTGAGTTGTAATACCTGTCTGGGTTGCCACTGCGGGCTGAACTACTGGGACTTGAGTCCGGGGAGCTACCTGCTCCGGAGTACGCGTAGCAGGAGTCTGAACCCCTCCTCCAGCCTGAGAAGTGGCTGGTGCTACTGGCAGCAAACCCGCTCTAGTGACACTATCCATAAAGCCTACCAACCTGACTAGAGCATCCTGGAGATCCGGAGTGAACATGACCCCTCCTGGGACCTGAGCTGGGCCCACTGGAGTTGCTGGGGCTGGAACCTCCTCATCATAGTCAATATAAGGCTCCACCTCTGGAACTGCTGCCTGGGGCTGAGCTCTTCCCTTACCTCGGCCTCTGCCCCTCGCAGGAGTTGTGCTGGGGGCTCGGGCTACTGCGCGGTAGAAGAAGAAGCACGTATTCTCGCCATCTGCGAAAGAACATAGTAGAAGGATAATCAGTATCTGAGAAAAAGAATCGCACGACAAGAAAGAACAAAAGCGAAATTTTTCCTAACTCTATAGCCTCTGGGGGATAAATACAGATGTCTCCGTACTGATCCCTCAGACTCTACCAAGTTTGTCCGTGAGTAGCGAGACCTATGCAACCTAGAGCTCTAATACCAACTTGTCACGACCCGAATTTCCCACCATCGAGCGTCATGATGGTGCCTACTAACGGAGCTAGGCCAGCCAAACATTAAACATACTCTAACCAATCTCAACAATATAATATACTGGAAGACAATTAAATAAATGCGGAAGTCTTTAAGTTTAATAAAATGAAATCGATTGCGGAAGTTAATAACACGTCACTACCCAAAATCTAGTGTCACTAGCTTACGGACTACTAAAGAGTACTGCATACAAGTCTGAATGAAAGAAAATACATATGTTTGTCTTGGAATAATGAAAACAAACTCAAATAAAGGAAAGGGACTTCGGCCTGCGAACGCCAGCTAGGCTACCTCGAGAGTCCCTCGACTGAAGATAGCTCCCGGATAAAATCCTACTGCTGCTGTCCGAAAACTTCTCCTGGATCTGTGCACAAAGAAATGCACAGAGTGTAGCATCAGCACAACCGACCCCATGTGCTGGTAAGTGCCTGGCCTAACCCCGGCGAAGTAGTGACGAGGCTAGACAGGACTACCAATTCAACCTGTGCAGTTCAACATATATATATGCAATAAAAGGAAAGAAATACCGAAACTAAACAGTTAAAAGGGAGGGAAACATGCTATGGGGGAGTACAATCCGGATATAACAGTCATCAACGAAATTAAGAAACAGGGCACAATAATAACTACCAAAGAATAAGAAATTCAACAGTTGCACGGCATCAACCTTCGTGCTTTTACTCTCATCCTCACCCAAAGCAATCGAATAAAATGCACGGCATCACCCTTCGTGCTTTCCCTCACATAACTCTCATTTCATGGCACGGAATGACCCTTCATGCAATATAAGTCAAATCAGAGCACGGAATGTCCCTTCGTGCATAAACAGTCAAAACATAGCACGGAATGACCCTTCGTGCAAATATAATCAAAAATAGCACGGAATGACCCTTCGTGCATTAACACTCTTCCTTACCCAAACAACAATCACAACCAAATGGGCGAGGGAAATGAATAATAACAAGAAATGTCCCGGCAAGGGAAGAACACAATTAAACATCCAAAACCCGGCAAGGGAGCAATATCAACAACTTACATATTCCGGCAAGGGAGATAATCACATCTCTTTCCAATTCTTTCATTTCTTACTCAACAGTATTTTATCATTTGAGCCAACGCTCCAAAGAATTCATAATTCATAAATAGTCCTCAAACATCTCACATTAAGTAGAAAGTCATTAATTAGCTTGGAAGAGTCCCAAATATATCAAGAACAACTAATAACAAAGCCCCACGGTCATGCTAGACACCGGTGTATAGATACCCGTCACCATACCTATACACCGTACTCGATCGTTTTGCAAATAGCAATCAGTAATACTCTAATCCTATTCCCTCAAGCCAAAGTTAGATCAAACACTTACCTCAAATGCTCCAAAAAAACACTCAAGCCTCTAGAATAGCTTTACCCCTCGAATTCGCCACAAAACCGCTCGAATCTAGTCACAAATTACTTGAATGTATCAACAAATGCTAATTGAATCAACTTGAATGCATAAAATGAATTTCCCAAAGTTTTACTCAAAATTTCCCAAAATGCCCCGGGCCCACGTGGTCAAAACCCGAAGTTCGAACCAAAACCCGGTCACCCGTTACCCCACGAGCTCATATCTATGATTTGTTTTGAAATCGGACCCCAAATTGAGGTCCAAATCCCCAATTTTAAGAAAACTTAGGTTCTACCCAAAATCCCCATTTTTACCCATGAAAAACCTTGATTTTAAGATGAAAACATGATAAATGATGCTAAAGATTGAAGAAATTAAGTAAAAGTTGACTTACAAATGATTTGGAGAAGAGGGAGTTCGTGAAAAATTGACAATGGGTGTTTGGGTTTTGAAAATATGAAAAATGAAGCCTCAAAATCTTCTAAGTATGAATATACAAGTCTATGATGTCGCATTTGCGAACAGGGGTTCGCAATTGCGAACCCTGACCAAATGTGGGAATTGCGACGTCGAGTTCGCATTTGCGAACTCTGAAGGACACTGGGAAACTCGCGTTTGCGAACAATTGTTCGCATTTGCAAAAGTCCACATCCGCATTTGCGGACATTTCTTCGCATTTGCGAAGACTGGGGTTTGAGGGCTGGTATCACATTTGCGATATTTTTCTTCGCATTTGCGAAAAGATGCTTCCCAGGTGAAGATCGCATTTGCGATAGAAGGCTCGTAATTGCGAGCTTGCATTTGCGAGTGCTGGCTTCGCAATTGCGAAGCCTGCAGAACTGAAGCACAACAGGTTTTCAACTATGAGAAAATGCAATCCGACACCTATCGAAAACTCATCCGAGCCCTCGGGGCCTCCAAAACCAAATATGCACACAACCTCAAAAACATCCTACGGACTTACTCGCGCGATTAAATCGCCAAAATAACATCATTTACATAGAATCGAGCCCCAAAACTCATGATTTTCATTTCAAAGTTCTTAAACTTTCAAACTTGGAACTCATAGTCCGAAACACGTCAAACGAC
>MU790007.1:36280-60638 GCA_026770625.1 Nicotiana glauca
AACTCATTTTCATTTCTTTTTTCTTAATAATTTCAGAAAAAAATTTAACAGAAAAATTATTTTACCGGGGTTCTGGGCCTCGAATTTCGACTCCGGGCACATGCCCGAGTCCCATATTTTTCTATGGACCTTCCGGAACTGTCAAATCATGGATCCAGGTCCGTTTACCAAAAATGTTGACCAAAGTTAACTATATCAATATTAATATCTAAATTCTTCAAATTTTTCACATAATTCACATATTTTAACATAAAAACTTTCCGGCTTTGTGTCCGGACTGCGCACGCAAATCGAAGTAACCACCATCAAGGTTTCTAAGTCCTCGTAAGCGCGAAGAAAGGGAGAAAATACGGTAATGACCCTTTGGGTCGTCACATTTCTCCTCAGCTAAAACGGGAAAGTTTAGAAGAGAAATCCATAACTTTTGCAACTCCAGGACTTTTGGGATGGATTGACACCGACCTCACGAAAAACATTGAGTAATGCAACAGGAGGTTCGTTGATAAAGAAGACTCCAGAGGAGAAGTCACAATTCTTGATGAGCTGTATGAAGATGCAAATTAGTGGTCCTCTAAAATTGCTAAAAGAAGAAGATCAACTGGTGTTCACCAGGTTGATGCTAACATATATATGCATGTACAACTTGATGCCATGGCAAATGAAATAAGGAAGCTGACCTTAGCTTCGATACATAGTGAGCCTCATGAAGCATGTGACATATGTGGAAGAGGAACCCTACTCATGAGTGTCAAGATAAAGAACTTGGGGCATGTTTGCTTAACTTGGAGAGACAAGTGGGACAAATTACAAATATATTATCTATGAGAATCCCAGGTACTCTACCAGCTTATACTAAAAAGAATCCGAAAGAAACAGTAAATGTGGTGACCTTGAGAAGCGGACAAATTTTGAAAGATCTCACTCCAATTCAAAAAGGATTTGCGCCTGAAAAAGAAAGTGAGAAGGAGCTGAAAATTGATTATGATAAAATACTGAGAAGAAGAAAGGCAAGAAAGGTGTAGAGAAAAAAGAAGAAGTAGGAATCTGATGTTGAGCAAGCACATGCCTGTTCTACCTTTTCCCTTAAATCTCTATATAGAAAAACTGGACTAGCAGTTTGAGAGATTTCTACATACACTGAGACAGGTTAATGTGAATCTGCCATTCACTGAAGTTCTTTCACAAATGCCAGCTTATGCAAAAGTCTTGAAGGAGATACTTACAAAGAAGAGAAATATAGAAGAGAGACCTCAGTGGTCAAGCTCACAGAGCATTGTAGTACAATATTGCAAAACAAACTCCCACAAAAGTGAGGAGATTCAGGAAGTTTTATAATACCTTGCTCTTTAAGCACTCTTAACTTTGCTAAATCTTTTTGTGATTCTGGTGCCTCAATTAATCTAATATCATTGTCTAGTTATAGGAAAACAGAGAAGGAGATTGGAGATATAAGGCCGGTGCCAATATCTTTGCAGCTGGTAGACTAAACGACTATAACACCCTAAGGGGATAGTGGAAGATGTTTTGATGCGGGTGGATAAGTTCGTATTTCCTATAGATTTCATAGTAGTGAATATGGAGGAGAACAAAGAGGTCCCCCTTATCTTAGGAAGACCATTTTTAGCAACGGGTAGAGCTATACTAGATATACATGATAGGAGACTCATTCTTAGACTGGGTGAGGAGACGGTGACATTTGAGATGAATTTAGCAACTTAACTGAAAAGGGAGAAGACAACTACAAGTGTTGAGTGGAATGTGAAGGGTGTGAAAGAGAAGGCTGTTAGTGAAAAAGATAAGTGTGGGGTGTACCCCAAGAAGGCTGAGAAGAAGCTATCTGCGTGGATGTGTGCGCTAATTCGGGAGCGCGGAATGGAGCCCGACGTGGACTCAGACCCCGACTAGAGATTCATGGAAGTTTCCTCTACCTTATGATTTTTAATTGTATGTCATGGAGACATGCCACAACTTAAAGTCTGGGTTGGGAGGTATTTGTATGTTGTATGTATATGTGTTAGTTAGTGCTTTTTAGTAGTTAGAAAAAAATTGAAAAAACCATAAAAAAAATTTGAACTTTTTGAATTTTCCCGACGATGGATATCATTCGATGAGTTTCTTGAAGGATTAAAGTCGAAAGAAAAAGACAAAAAGATTTTCTTTTGTTAGAAGTAGTGTAATAATTCCCTCTTGGTTTTTCTTTGGGCTGCGGTTCTTTTCCTAGGGTTTGTTTGAATGGGGTGTAGTTAGTTTTTATTTTTTTAGGAGTAGGAAACCTTGTGCTATGGTTTAAAATTAAAGCAATATCTCTTGACTTTGTTATACCTTGAGTATAGTGATTGCTTTAGTTGTGACGTTTAGGCTCAGTTTTGGACTCTTGTGTAAGTACCTTAAATTGTATAATCTAACTTCGCTTAATTGCTTTGACTAGAGTGTCTTGATAAATCCAATCTTGACTGAGTTATGTGCCATGTGTGTGCAAGGTTTTGTGCATTGCATTTGATATCTAGAACTTGCCCCGTGTGTTTGCAAAGCGAAATAGTAGTTTTATTCAGTCTTGGAAGTGATATAGGTGTTTCTTTATTGAGCCAGTTATATGATTTTACCCACCTAATAGTTATGTATCTTAGTTAACTCATTTGAGCATGTAATCTTGTTTCTTTGGCAACCACATTACAAGCCTTACCCATTTGTTTGAATTGACCATCTATTTGAACCTTGTACCTCCCGCGAGCACTTAAAATTGTTATGAACTTGGTAAAAGTTGAAGTGGGGGTGGTTGGTTTGGCTTTTGAGTGAAACTATTGAAATAAGGAGAAAGGTGCATTGTTTTGAAAAAGTAAGAGCCAACTGAATTGAATAAGAAAAGAAAAAAGGAAAGAAAAAAAATAGTTGTATTATTACGAAGAAAAATATTCTTTGATAAGTGGTAGCTCTTGAGTAATTGTGCTTAAATAACCTGAGAGTTGATGTATATTGATGTGAAAGTGGAATCATAGTTGCATAAGTGTGGGATTTTGAATGTTAAAGTGTATGTATTAAAGTGCTTAGGGAGGTGTAGCCACTCTTATATCTAAACATATCCTACTTGTCCCGCAGCTTACATTACAACCAATTGAAGTCCTCCTCGATCCTTGACTGAATGAGCTCAAATTAGTAGAGTAGTACACCAAGGAAAAGCTTATGGTACATCTTTTGTGTCATATAAATGTTGTTTCTGAGAGTGAGTGAATTCTTTCTAACTTGATTTCCTAATTGTTCTTCAATTTTATTGTGTATGGAACTACTCTCTTTTGTTGTGTGAGAACACTTGATTCATGAAGGAAAGGTAATGTCGTTGACCTCTATGTTAGAGTAAGTGAGTAAGTTGTGAATAATGCGTGGTGCTTGGGGGTCAATTCTTGAGGTGAAGATGTTACACTATTGTGCTTAGTCTATTTTATATATTCTTGTTGCAATGAGTTAAGAGAGTTGTTTCAAAAAGGTTGTGTGTATATGAAGTGGGTTTGATTACTCGAGGACGAGTAATGGTTTAAGTGTAGGGTATTGATGGTAGGTTATAATCTCGTTTTTAGTCGCTTATTGCACTCTAATTTACTACGCTTAGTTGAGTTTGAGCTTTAATCGCTAGTTTTTATACTAATTATGTTTTTTATGCCTTGTAGGAGTGATTCCGATATATGTAGACGTTATGGAATGAATTCAAGCTATTCTGAAGCTTTGAAGTCTGAGGGTTAAGAACGAAACGAACAATCGAGCAGTCATATTGCGCATTGTCCAGTAAAATGCATATAACTTTTCGCTCAGAAATCCGTTTGGGATCCACAATATATCATTGGAAAGATATTTAAAAGGGCTACAATTTCTGTTTTAAATTTTCCTAAATTCCTAATATAACGCCACTCAGGTTTACAATCACGCATTGGTCGAGCACTAGAGACAAAACATGGTGAAAAATGCACGACCAAGTGCGTGAGCACACCTCCAGGTGTGCGGCTGCACACATCCAACTCCAGAAAAATGTCCTATTTCGTGTAGGAGAAGGTGTTTTCATTTGGGCCCGACTCAAATTGGTATATATACATGGGAAAATAGTATTTTTAAGACTTTTAACACAGCTAAGACCTAAGAAGGCTAAGGAGAAGTTGGAGAGAAAAAGCACAAGGAATCCATCATTCAATCTCAAATCAAGACAAGGGTTTGGATTGTTCTATATTTTTTCTTACTTTAAACTTATTTGGGATGTATTATTCCATATCCATGGGGTAGTTCTCTTTAGGGTTTGATGGATTTAGTGTACTAATATTTTGTTTTGGATTATAACTCTAGTTTATGCATTGAATCATTTTGGATGTTTTAATTGTTTCATTTATATTCACTAGTTCATGTAATCGAGAGAGTCATAACTCTTGATATTTTGGTGTTATATTTTGTTGGGTAAGTTCATTAATTTTTCTTAGTAATCGAAAGAGCATAGTTGAATTGTTTATTAACCTAGTTAGGAGAATAATCAAAAGAGGTTTTCTTAAAGACCAATCCATTACAAATTCTTGCATATCTTCGCCGAGCTTAATTTAGTTCATATTTTAGGTTGAAACTTAATCGAGAGAAGAGTTTCTGCTGAATGTCTAAGCAATTAATTGAGTGAATTCGAGAAACTCACTTAACATTAGAGGTGAATTATCTAGAGTTAGGTCACAAACATTTGTCTTGCAACTATCCTATCAGCCCTATTTTCTCCCATTGATATCTTCCCTTACTCATTACTTGTGTCGAATGTCATTAGCCAATAGTTTAGACTCTAAGTTAATTTTAGTTTTAAATCACATAAATCTCAATTGTCGGTCATCTTGAATAGCAGTCTAGCTACAACCTACGATAATAACTGTTTAACTCCAATCCTCGTGGATACAATATTATAATTTAAGTGTGTGTTTCAAGCTCGCCAATATGCAAATCCTAGCTCAAAGAAATGACTAAGCCACTCTCTCCCCCCGACCTTGAGGGTATTTATAGGGCTCCTATGTGCGTGTCTGCACACCTAAGAAAGTGACCATGCATCTGGCTGCACACACAAGGCAGAAACCCCCTTCTTTGCACGGCCGCGCATTTGGGCGCGCATATGGCATAGGTCCAGTAAAATTGTCATAACTTTCTATATACATATCCAAATGACAAATGGTTTGATGCCTTGGAAAATAGACTCAAAGGGATTTAATTTGATAGGTATATAACCACCTAAGGATTTATTGTTTGGTAGTTCATGATTTTGAGTTTGGATCTTGTGCAAATTATTTGAAACTTTAGCCCATTGCATAGCTCCCAACTTAGCTTAGTTCTAGGGATATCCTTAGAACCTAACAACATCCAATACATCCCCTACACTTAATATCATGATCATCTAAGTTGTTCCAGTCCTTAACCTCTCGTGGAAGGCAAGACGACCCTTAAGCTACTTATGAGCGTGCTTATGGTCTCAAACTAATAGGAAATTCAAGGGGCCTCACATTATTGGTAGGTCATCTGGGCAGTGCTCAATACATACTAATTAGAGTCCTAGATTCATGTTTTCTAATTGAAATGGAGGCGTTAAAATGTTAATCCTATAGGCATGATCTCTATTAACAAGTAGCATGTAGGGATTCAAGACCAATAGGCATACTTTCTATTGACAAGTAGTACATAGGAATTTAAGACCTATTGACATGTTTTCTCCTCGAGTATGCATGAATTAAGTTATCCTCAGGACCAGTTCATTGTTTTCCCATTATTGGTACCTGGGCTACAATCATGACACCAACTTCCTTCTTCCTCGAGATTCCTCCGGACTATAAAGCTTTGTTAGTAGCTTTCAAAGACTCAAAATTGGTGACCAAGACACTGTTCATACCTTCTTCAATCCTTTCTCCTAATTTGATGATGTTAGAAAATTTATGGTTTTCTATGACCATCAATCTCTCATATTATTGCAGGTGCTGAGCTTATATGAAGAACTTGTTCATCTGTTCTTCTTCTAGTGGTGGCCTTACCTTAGCAACCACATATCTCCAATGGGTAGAATAATCACAGAAGGTTTCCATGGGTTTCTTCTTGAGGTTTTGAATATAGAACACATCCGGAGCATTATGTGGGTTGAAGTAAACCTGTCTATGAAATCTGACACCATACTCGCCCAGACGGACCACTTCTTTGGTTTTTGACTTATATACCATGCCAGGGCATCTCCGGTAGGCCAATTCTGAATTGTCTCAATCTTCTTTGGATCTACCTTAATTCCCTCGGAAGATACAACCTAGCTTAGAAAGGCAACCGAGTCAAACATGAGCTCACACCTTGAAACTTGGCATATAACAAACGATCCCTCATAATCCAAAGTACGATCCGCAAACACTGCTCATGCTCCTCTCGACTGGGGGAGTAAACCAGGATATCGCCTGTGAAGACAATCACAAAAGAATCCTAATAGGGCTTATTGGGGAATTCATCAATCCAAATGACATCACTAAGAACTCATAGTGACTATATCAATTTTGAAAAGTTGTCTTAGGGACATTTGATGCCCTAATCTTTAATTGATTATAGCCAGATCTCAATTCAATATTCGAAAACACCTTAGACCCTTAAAGCTTGTCAAATAAGTCATCAATCATCGGCAACGGGTACTTGTTCTTGATAGTGGCCTTGTTCAGCTGCCTGTAGTCAATACACATCCTCATAGAGTTGTATTTCTTCTTCACAAAGAACACGGGTGCACCCCAAGGTGAGACACTAGGCTTGATGAATCCCTTGTCAAGCAAATCGTGCAACTTCTCCTTCAATTCTTTCAACTCAACTGGGTCATACGGTATGGTAGGGTAGAAATAGGTTGAGTGTCCAAAACCTAGTCAATATAGAAATCAATATCTCTGTGGGGTGGCATGCCCGACAAGTCTATAGCAAACACCTCTGGGAACTCATGCACAACCGGAACTGAATCAATAGAAAGAACATTTACACTAAAATCACAGATATAGGCCAAATATGCCAGATACCCCTTCTCGGCCATAAATTGCGCATTCACATATGAAATAACCCTTCTAGTGGAATTACCAAGAGTCCCTCTCCACCCCAATTGAGGGAACCCCGACATAGCTAACGTCATAGTGTTGGCGTGATAATACATAATGGCATGATAGGGTGATAGCCAATCCTGGCCCAAAATCACATCAAAATCTACCATATCAAGTAAACATGGTCAAACCTAGTCTCACAGCTCTCAATAGTAACCAAACAAGCACGATAAACCCGATCTGCCAAAATAGAATCCCCAAAAGGCATAGACACATATATAAGAGCACCCAAAAATCATGAGACACATCAAAATATGAAGAAAAATAAGATGACACATATGAAGTGAAACCCGGATCAAATAAAAATTATTCATCTCTATGGCAAGCTGGAATAATACCTATGATGACTGCATCAGACGAATCTGCATTAGATGTGGCTGGGAAAGCATAGCAATGTGGTTGAGCCCCACCAATATGACCTACACCTCTCAAACGACCTCTAACTAGTTGGCTTCCACCTCTAACGGTCTGACCACCACCTCAGGCTTCCTGAATCCGCCTCTAATTGGTTGAGCAAGTGGTGGAGCAACCGGTGCTGGAATCATGGGACGAGAACCTTATTGTGGCCTCCTGCCCCTCAATCTAGGACAATACCTCCTTATATAACCTACATCGTTTCACTCAAAGTAACCCTGCAGCTGGCGTAACTGTTCAGTCTAAAACGATCCTTGATGACCTGAATGACTACCACAGTAACTCTATTGTGGTGGTGCACTTGTCATGCCCCGACCTCGGGGAGCTCGACCGCCGCTCAACCAAACAAACACAGCCGATTAAGCCTTAACAATACCTCCTACCCGAACTCCCTCATGATTAAAAGAGAATGTCTATTTCATTAGTTAGACAATGAGGAGGATCATGTGAACAACATTAATTCATTATATAGATACAACATTTATAAGTATCAAAATACATACACTTTCATAGTTTGAAGAGGAATATGTCGTACGAATACAATATTACTAGTTTTACTTTCCTAACACCGACATACAACCCACACTATGTCTACAAAGCTTCTAATAGATATAAAAGAGTACGATGATAGTGCCAGAAATAAGGCCCCGACTATACCTCAAAACATAATACACAAGTAACAAAAGATACACGGCCCTGAAATGAAGTGGGGCTCACCAAGTCAGTTGGGAAAAGGGTGTACCACTATCACTGATCAAAGTCGCCTACTATGGGACCACCTGCACCCATTAAAGATGCAATGCTCCCGACAAAAGGGAAGTTAGTACATATTGGGTGGAGGTGTAATCATAATGCCACAATTTGGATTCCCAAAACGATAATAGTTTGTACAAAAGATTTCTTTTCAAATCAAACCATTTGGCACCATTGGCGTTAATAAGTATGAGTACATAAGATTTAATCATTTGGGAAATAAAAATTTGATCACATTAATTTCGTACAAATTTTCTTCCCAAAAGGGGGGGGGGGGTATAACATAATTAAGTCAAAATAGAGAATCGTTAACACATGAGGGTTCTAATAAGTTATGCAATTTGAGAATCAATTTACTAGCTTGAATATCCCACTTCAATAGCGTTTTAAGTTCTAACTACAGACGATGGAGTCTTGTAAGAATACGGGAATTTCGATACGAGAAGAAGAGTTTAGCCTTCATACCTCGAAAGAGCCTTCTGTGGTGTCACAATAACGTCTCGACACTCCTAACGATGCCAATCTATAGAAGAGGTGATAATTACAAGCACGATTAAAGGAATTCGTTTGACAAGAGCTGCTACAATGACAACCCAACCTTTCCTCAACCAATTCAACAACAAAACCACCAAAGATTGTCCAACAACTTCCCCATAATCCCTATTAGCTCATGCATGTGATATGTCCACTCTCATCACCCATAATCAACCCAAAATCCGAAATTAGAGAATTAGGGGAAGAAATTCTTACATTTTAGAAACCCTAGCAAGTTCCCCTTGATGAAATTCCAAGTCTTGATNCATTAGTTAGACAATGAGGAGGATCATGTGAACAACATTAATTCATTATATAGATACAACATTTATAAGTTTCAAAATACACACACTTTCATAGTTTAAAGTGGAATATGTCGTACGAATACAACATTACTAGTTTTACTTTCCTAACACCAACATTCAACCCACACTATGTCTACAGAGCTTCTAATAGATACAAAATAGCACAATGATAGTGTCGGAAATAACGCCCTGACTATACCTCAAAACATAATACACAAGTAACAAAAGATACACGACCCCGAAATGAAGTGGGGCTCCCCAAGTTAGTTGGGAAAAGGGTGTACCACTATCACTGATCAAGGCCACCTACTATGGGACCACCTGCACCCATTAAAGATGCAATTCCCCCGACAAAAGGGAAGTTAGTACATATTGTGTGGAGGTGTAATCATAATGCCACAATTTGGATTCCCAAAACGATAATAGTTTGTACAAAAGATTTATTCTCAAATCAAACCATTTGGCACCATTGGCATTAACAAGTATGAGTACATAAGATTTAATCATTTGGGAAATAATAATTTGATCACATTAATTTCGTACAAATTTTCTTCGGGGGAGGGGGTATAACATAATTAAGTCAAAATAGAGAATCGTTAACACATGAGGGTTCTAATAAGTTATGCAATTTGAGAATCAATTTACTAGCTTGAATATCCCACTTCAATAGCGTTTTAAGTTCTAACTACAGACGATGGAGTCTTGTAAGAATACGGGAATTTCGATACGAGAAGAAGAGTTTAGCCTTCATACCTCGAAAGAGCCTTCTGTGGTGTCACAATAACGTCTCGACACTCCTAACGATGCCAATCTATAGAAGAGGTGATAATTACAAGCACGATTAAAGGAATTCGTTTGACAAGAGCTGCTACAATGACAACCCAACCTTTCCTCAACCAATTCAACAACAAAACCACCAAAGATTGTCCAACAACTTCCCCATAATCCCTATTAGCTCATGCATGTGATATGTCCACTCTCATCACCCATAATCAACCCAAAATCCGAAATTAGAGAATTAGGGGAAGAAATTCTTACATTTTAGAAACCCTAGCAAGTTCCCCTTGATGAAATTCCAAGTCTTGATCCAAGTTGAGTAGTGAAATATTTGAATCCTCCAATTTATCTCTCTAGAATAGATCTCCCCTCTCTAAAATGCCTGATAACCCCTAAAAATGACCGCTATGGCTAGATAAGACGAAATGGGTTCGAGTTATAAAATTAGAAAAATGAATCCTGATACAGATATGCGGTTGCATATGCGACCACATAACACTTATGCGGTCTGCAAAATAGACCGTGTAATGGTCCTCCGGAACTAGGCACTTCTGTGCAGGTATAAGATAGGTCTACGATCCGCAGATTAATTCTGCGATCACATAATGGATCGCAGAACCTCATTCAAAAATTCCTCATGATGGTTCTGCGATGGATGAGCAGTCCTCAAAACAATTATGTGGTCTCATAGTTAACCGCAAAATAACTTCCAAAATTTGCCCATTTCTCGGCTTCACTCTGCGCCAGATCTGCGGTCCGCAGATCAATTATGCGGTCGCATAATGAAATGCAGAAATGCCCTGCTCTGCAACAATTTTTTTCTCTAACTCCCCAATGCACTGATCAACCTAAGAAGAATTTCTACAACCCTCAATTACATTAGCCTCCATCGGCTCCACGAAACCCCGAGTTTTAGGTGAAATTTTTACGGAGCCTTACATCACTAATATGAGTTGAAATTGTGCTGAACCACTACTACGCAAAGCACCGTGTGCTATATAAAGCGCTGACTAAATCAATCTGGGAGGATGGCCTCTACTAAATGAACCCCTGCCTTCAGACGAGGAACAACTGAAACTAGGGGTGGACATATTTTGGTCGGAACGAAAAAATCGACCGAATCAAAAGTATTTTTATTATGGTTTCGGTTATTCGATTTTTCAGTCAGTTTCATTTTAAAATTTTAAAATTTCAGTTTTGTGGTTCGGTTTTCCGTTATTAGTTTATTTGGTTCGATTAACCGAAAAATCAAATTATTATCATATAGATTCTTTAAATTATATATAGGCTAAGCGCATAGGTAGTAAATTAATACTATTAGGCCCTATCCATAAAAAATCCAACCCAAATAAGTAAGTACATCAGCTTCCCAATCTTAAAGACTTTCACTCTATTAAAACCTCCATAACATATATGATTGTACACCGAGAGGATTTCACACAGAGTTGTAATTTACACTTTATTTGAATTTTATGATCCATAATTGTGTGCAAATCTTGGTCTATTTTTTTATAAACACAATTTTCCAAGAAGTCTGAAGTTTCAAAAAAACAACAAATTCACCAATCCTCTTATTATGTAGAAAGAGCCCAATATGATGATGTTCAAACCGAAAACCGATTCGAAATAAACTGAACCGAAATTAGAAAACCAAATTGAACCGAACTTATTTCAGTTCGATTTCAGTTACTACTTTTACAAAACCAAAAACCAAATAACCGAACCGAATTTCGTCAAACCGAATCGAACCGACGGAACGCCCACCACTAACTGAAACTACCAAAATGATGAGGCCTCTTCTCATATGCCATCTCTCTGCCCTAAAAATGAATACTCTCGATCTGTCTAGCAATCTCTATACCCCGAGTGAAAGAAATATCATCCTTAGTCTCTCTGGCCATCTGCAACCTGATACTGTAAGTAAGATCGTCAACAAATCTCCTCCCTCTCTCCCTCTATGTAGGGACCAATAAAATTGCATGGAAATATAGGTCCATAAATCTGGTCTCGTATTGGGTAACAATCATGCTACCCACTCGAGGCACTCAAACTAGTTGCGGTAGTCCTCTCTCAGGGTAAAATGGATGAACTTTCCAAGAATAGCTATGAGAATTTGTGCCAAGTGAGTAGAGGTAAATTTACTGGTCTACCTCATAGTCCTGCCACCACCTTTTGGCAGAACCATGCACTAAAATATTGCGAAGTCAATTCTATTAGAGTTCACAATCCCCATATTACACAATACAGTATGGCAACGTTCTAAGAAATATTAAGGGTCCTCAGATGGTGTACCACAAAAATGAATAAGAAATAGCTTGGTGAACTTGTCCAACCTCTTCAACCCTTCAGAAGACATTGCGGGTCTCTCCCTAGACTGTGTAGCAATAACGAGCTAAACTACTTCAACTGCTGGAACAACCAAAGTTTGATATTCATGAGCCATCTACTCTAGCGTGTGAGTAGCGGAATTCTGATCACCTATCCTAGCCTAAGAGACAACTAGTCCCATAGGGAGCACACGGCTTGTGCCACACTCTCCATAAGGCCAACTAAGCGTACTAGGGCATCCTGAAATACTGGGTGGCAATGAACTCCTCTTTGACTTGAGCTGGTCCAATTGGCGTGTCCGGAGCAAGGATCTCCTCCTCCTGCTCCATCTATGGCTCTGCAATCGGTGATGTTGCGCAAGCTGTTGGATGATCTCTACCTGCCTTTAGCTCTACCTCGTCCCCGGCCCCTACACTTAGTAGTGGCTGCAATATACGGCTCTAGCTCATACTCGGTTGTGGATATTGTGCGTGTCCTTACCATTTGTGAGAGAAGAAGAATATAATGATTTAAACTTCAATGATAGAATAAAGTCTCACGATAGAGTAAGAAAAAAGTAAAATTTCCAAAAGCCCTATAGCCTCTAGAAGATAAGTACAAATATCTTTGTACTAATCATCCTGACTCTACTAAGCTTGCTCATGACTTGTGAGACCTAGGCAACCTAGTTCTCTGATACCAACTTATCGCGACCCAAAATCCCAATAGTAGGACCGTGATGACGCCTAACATCCACTTGCTAGGCAAGCCAACGTTGGGTAATTAATTAATCATTTTCAACAAGTTAAAAGTAGAATAGTAATAGTTAACGATTGGTAGAACCTAAAATACTTATGAAAAATAAATAGATAAATATTGTTTATACTAATCCCAAAAATACAGAGTCACAAGTACACGAGCGTCTAGAATACTAAAAATATGGTCCGAAATAAAATACAAATGTCTAAAACTAGAATAACAGTAAAACAAAATTGAAGGGGACTTCAGAGCACCCAAAAAATCATGAGACACATCAAAATATGAAGAAAAATAAGATGACACATATGAAGTTAAACCCGGATCAAATAAAAATTATGCATCTCTATGGCAAGCTGGAACAAGACGTGATGACTGCATCAGACGAATCTGCATTAGATGTGGCTGGGAAAGCATAGCAATGGGGTTGAGCCTTGCCAATATGACCTACACATCTCAAACGACCTCTAACTAGTTGGCCTCTACCTCTAACGGTCTGACCACCACCTCAGGCTTCCTGAATTCGCCTCTAGCTTGTTCAGCAAGTGGTGGAGCAACCGGTGCTGAAATCATGGCACGAGAACCTTATTGTGGCCTCCTGCCCCTCAATCTAGGACAATACCTCCTTATATAACCTACGTCATTGTACTCAATGTAACCCTGCAACTGGCGTAACTGTTGAGTCTGAAATGATCCTTGCTGACCTAAATGACCACCATAGCAACTCTATTGTGGTGGTGCATTTGTCATGCCCCGACCTCGGGTAGCCCGACCGCCGCTCAACCGAACAAACGCGGCCGATTAAGCCTTAACAATACCTCCTACCCGAACTCCCTCACGATTAAAAGAGAATGTCTATTTCATTAGTTAGACAATGAGGAGGATCATGTGAACAACATTAATTCATTATATAGATACAACATTTATAAGTTTCAAAATACACACACTTTCATAGTTTAAAGTGGAATATGTCGTACGAATACAACATTACTAGTTTTACTTTCCTAACACCAACATTCAACCCACACTATGTCTACAGAGCTTCTAATAGATACAAAATAGCACAATGATAGTGTCGGAAATAACGCCCTGACTATACCTCAAAACATAATACACAAGTAACAAAAGATACACGACCCCGAAATGAAGTGGGGCTCCCCAAGTTAGTTGGGAAAAGGGTGTACCACTATCACTGATCAAGGCCACCTACTATGGGACCACCTGCACCCATTAAAGATGCAATTCCCCCGACAAAAGGGAAGTTAGTACATATTGTGTGGAGGTGTAATCATAATGCCACAATTTGGATTCCCAAAACGATAATAGTTTGTACAAAAGATTTATTCTCAAATCAAACCATTTGGCACCATTGGCATTAACAAGTATGAGTACATAAGATTTAATCATTTGGGAAATAATAATTTGATCACATTAATTTCGTACAAATTTTCTTCGGGGGAGGGGGTATAACATAATTAAGTCAAAATAGAGAATTGTTAACACATGAGAGTTCTAATAAGTTATGCAATTTGAGAATCAATTTACTAGCTTGAATATCCCACTTCAACAGTGTTTCAAGTTCAAACTACACAGGATGGAGTCTTGTAAGAATACGGGGATTTCGATACGAGAAGAAGAGTTTAGCCTTCATACCTCGAAAGAGCCTTCTGAGGTGTCACAATAATGTCCCGACACTCCTAACGATGCCAATCTATAGAAGAGGTGAGAATTACAAGCACGGTTAAAGGAATTCGTATGACAAGAGTTGCTACAATGACAACCCAACCTTTCCTTAACCAATTCAACAACAAAACCACCCAAGATTGTCCAGCAACTTTCCTATAATCCCTATTAGCTCATGCATGTGATATGTCCACTCTCATCACCCATAATCAACCCATAATCCGAAATTGGAGAATTGGGGGAAGAAACTCTTACCTTTTAGAAACCCTAGCAAGTTCCCCTTGATGAAATTCCAAGTCTTGATCCACGTTGAGTAGTGAAATCCTTGAATCATCCCATTTATAAGACGAAATAGGTTCGAGTTATAAAATTAGAAAAATAAATCCTGATGCAGATATGTGGTTGAATATGCGACCACATAACACTTATGCAGTCCGAAAAATGGACTGTATAATGGTCCTCCGGAACTAGGCACTTTTGTGCAGGTATAATATAGGTCTACGATCCGTAGATTAATTATGCGATCGCATAATGGACCGCAGAACCTCATTCAAAAATTCCTCATGATAGTTCTACGATGGATGAGCGGCCCGCAAAATGATTATGCGGTCTCATAGTTGACCGCAAAATAACTTCCAAAAGTTTCCCATTTCTCGGGTTCACTCTGCGCTAGATCTGCGATCTGCAAATCAATTATGTGGTCGCATAATGGACTGCAGAAATGCCCTGCTCTACAACAATTTTTTTCTCTAACTCCCCAATGCACTGATCAACCCAAGGAGAATTTCTACAACCCTCAATTACATTAGCCTCCCTCGGCTCCACGAAACCCCGAGTTTTAGGTGAAATTTTTACGGGGCCTTACATCACTAATATGAGTTGAAGTTATGCTGAACCACAACAACGCAAAGCACAGTGTGCTACATAAAGCATTGACTAAATCAATCTGGGAGGATGACCTCTACTAAATGAACCCTGCCTTCAGACGAGGAACCACTAAAACTAGGGGTGGATATATTTTGGTCGGAACGAAAAAATCGACCGAATCGAAAATATTTTTATTTTGGTTTCGGTTATTCAATTTTTCAGTCGGTTTCATTTTAAAATTTTAAAATTTCAGTTTGGTGGTTCAGTTTTCGGTTATTAGTTTATTTGGTTCGGTTAACCGAAAAATTGAATTATTATCATATAGATTCTTTAAATTATATATAGGCTAAGCGCATAGGTAATAAATTAATACTATTAGGCCCAATCCATAAAAAATCCAACCCAAATAAGTAAGTACACCGAGAGGATTTCACACAGAGTTGTAATTTGCATTTTATTTGAATTTTATGATCCATAATAGTGTGCAAATCTTGGTCTGCTTTTTATAAACACAATTTCCAAGAAGTCTGAAAAAAACAAATTCGCCAATCCTCTTATTACGTAGAAAGAGCCCAATATGATGATGTTCAAACCGAAAACCAATTCGAAATAAACTGAACCGAAATTAGAAAACCTAACTGAATTGAACTTATTTCAGTTCGATTTTAGTTAATACTTTTACAAAACCAAATAACCGAACCTTATTTCGTCAAACCGAATCGAACCGACGGAACGCCCACCACTAACTGAAACTACCAAAATGATGAGGCCTCTTCTCATATGCCATCTCTCTGCCCTAAAAACGATCTATCTAGCAATCTCTACACCCCGAATGAAAGAAATATCATCCTTAGTCACTTTGGCCATCTGCAACCTGATACCGTAAGTAAGATCGTCAATAAATCTCCTCCCTCTCTCCCTCTCTATAGGGACCAATAAAATTGCATGGAAATATAGGCCCATAAATCTGGTCTCGTATTGGGTAACAATCATGCTACCCACTCGAGGCACTCAAACTAGTTGCGGTAGTCCTCTCTCAGGGTAAAATGGATGAACTTTCCAAGAATAGCTATGAGAATTTGTGCCAAGTGAGTAGAGGTAAATTTACTAGTCTACCTTTAACATAGTCCTGCCACCACCTTTTGGCGGAACCATGCACTAAAATATTGCAAAGTCAATTCTATTAGAGTTCACAATCCCCATATTACACAATACAGTATGGCAATGTTCTAAGAAATATTAAGGGTCCTCAGATGGTGTACCACAAAAATGAATAAGAAATAGCTTGATGAACTTGTCCAACCTCTTCAACCCTTCAGAAGACATTGCGGGTCTCTCCCTAGACTGTGTAGCAATAACGAGCTAAACTACTTCAACAACTAGAACAACCAAAGTTTGATATTCATGAGCCATCTGCTATAGCGTGTGAGTAGCGGAATTATGAGCACCTATCCTAGCCTAAGAGACAAATGATTCCATAGGGAGCACACCGGCCTATGCCACACTCTCCATAAGGCCAACTAAGCGTACTAGGGCATCCTGAAATACTGGGTGGCAATGAACTCCTCTTTTACTTGAGCTGGTCCAATTGGCGTGTCCAGAGCAAGGATCTCCTCCTCCTGCTCCATCTATGGCTCTGCAATCGGTGTTGTTGCGCAAGCTCTTGGATGATCTCTACCTGCCTTTGGCTCTACCTCGTCCCTAGCCCCTACACTTAGTAGTGGCTGCAATATGCGGCACTAGCTCATACTCGGCTGTGGATATTGTACGTGTCCTTACCATTTGTGAGAGAACAAGAATATAATGATTTAAACTTCAATGATAGAATAAAGTCTCACGATAGAGTAAGAAAGAAGTAAAATTTACAAAAGCCATATAGCCTCTAGAAGATAAGTACAAATATATCCGTACCAATCATCCTGACTCTACTAAGCTTGCTCATGACTTGTGAGACCTAGCCAACCTAGTTCTCTGATACCAACTTGTCGCGACCCGAAATCCCAACAGTAGGACCGTGATGACGTCTAACATCCACTTGCTAGGCAAGCCAACGTTAGGTAATTAATTAACCATTTTTAACAAGTTAAAAGTAGAACATTAATAGTTAACGATTGGTAGAACCTAAAATACTTATGACAAATAAATAGATAAATACTGTCTATACTAATCCCAAAAATCCAGAGTCACAAGTACACGAGCATCAAGAATACTAAAAACATGGTCCTAAATGAAATACAAATGTCTAAAACTAGGATAACAGTAAAACAAAATTGAAGGGGACTTCAGAGCACCCAAAAAATTACGAGACACAACAAAATATGAAGAAAAATAAGATGACGCATATGAAGTGAAACTCGGATCAAATAAAAATAATTCATCTCTATGGCAAGATGGAACAATACCACTGATGACTGCATCAGACGAATCTCCATTAGATGTGGCTGGGAAAGCATAGCGATGGGGTTGAGCCCCGCCAATCTAATCTACACCTCTCAAACGACCTCTAACTAGTTGGCCTCCACCTCTAACGGTCTGACCACCACCTCAGGCTTCCTTAATTCGCCTCTAGCTCTTTGAGCAAGTGGTGGATCAACCGGTGCCGGAATCATGGCATGAGAACCTTATTGTGGCCTCCTGCCCCTTAGTCTAGGACAGTACCTCCTTATATAACCTACGTCGTTGCACTCAAAGTAACCCTGCAACTGGCGTAACTGTTGAGTTTGAAACGATCCTTGAATATCTGAATGACCACCATAGTAACTCTATTGTGGTGGTGCACTTGTCATGCCCCTACCTCGGGGAGCCCGACCGCCGCTCAACCGAACAAACAGGGCCGATAAAGCCTTAACAATACCTCCTACCCGAACTCCCTTATGATTAAAAGAGAATGTTTATTTCATTAGTTAGACAATGAGCAGGATCATGTGAACAACATTAATTCATTATATAGATACAACATTTATAAGTTTCAAAATGCACACACTTTTATAGTTTGAAGTGGAATATGTCGTACGAATACAACATTACTAGTTTTACTTTCCTAACACCAACATTCAACCCACACTATGTCTACAGAGATTCTAATAGATACAAAAGAGTATGATGATAGTATCGGAAATAAGGCCCTGACTATACCTCAAAACATAATACACAAGTAACAAAAGATACACAACCTCGAAATGAAGTAGGGCTCCCCAAGTCAGCTGGGAAAAGGGTGTACCACTATCACTGATCAAGCCTGCCTACTATGGGACCACCTACACCCATTAAAGATGCAATGCCCCTCACAAAAGGGAAGTTAGTACATATTGGTTGGAGGTGTAATCATAATGCCACAATTTGGATTCCCAAAATGATAATAGTTTGTACAAAAGAGATCCACTCTTTTTCCTATTCAAAGATCAGCCCCCTGGCTCTGTGTTTTCACATCGAGAATTATTTGCAGATGAAGAGATGTCTCTTTTCAAATCAAACCATTTGGAACCATTGGCATTAACAAGTATGAGTACATAAGATTTAATCATTTGGGAAATAAGAATTTGATCACATTAGTTTCGTAAAAAATTTCTTCCCAAAAGGGGGTATAACATAATTAAGTCAAAATAGAGAATCGTTAACACATGAGGGTTCTAATAAGTTATGCAATTTGAGAATCAATTTACTAGAAGAAGAGTTTAGCCTTCATACCTTGAAAGAGCCTTCTTGTCACAACCCCAATCCCGGTCATGATGGCGCCTAACACAACTGTTAGGCAAGTCCGACCATTTACACTCTCAACCCGAGCATAAAGCTCAGAAACAGATATTTGGATACCATTAACAGCATTAAAGCTAAAGAAGTTTTAACTGATAGATAGAAATCAAACTGAATATCAAGATAACACCGAATACACTCCCAAAGACCTGGGGGTCATGAGTCTAGAGCCTTTAACAATACAGTGTAATAAGACTTCAACAATACAAAGGTTCAAAACTGCGGAAAAATGATAAAGGGATAGGGGAGGAGTCGGGTCCTGCGGACGTCAGGCAGATAATACCTGTGATAACAGCGTCTGATGCAACAGCGTCCCTCCTATCTGGGATAGCATAGAACCGAGCCTGACCACCACTATATCGATCTCCACCCCTAGGGCGACCCCTAGCTGACTGACCTTCACCCCTATCTGACTGGGATGGTGCTGAAGTAGATGGAGTAGAAGAGGAGGGTTGATCCCTCTGTTGAGACCGACCACTACGAAGCCGAGGACACTGTCTCCTCATGTGGCCAAACTCACCACACTCATTGCAACTGCCCGGTGCTGGAGAAGGGGACTAAATGGAACCCCTCGCTGCAGAAGAACCCTGGGCTGAAGAGGCAGGGGTAGAACTCTGAGCTGGAAGGGCACTAAGTGAGGACTGGCCCTGCTGAAATCCCTGGCGGCCACGGCCTGAAGAAGGCCCACTGTACTCTAGGCGACCTGTCTAAGGAGGCCTGAAAGGACGACCTCTGCCCTGCTGGAACTGGACCCTAGACGGAGCACCATTGTAGCTACCTGAACCTCGAGGCCTCTTGGCCTCCCTCTCCTCACGCTCCAGACGACGATCTGTCTCAATCTGGCGAGCCATATCAACTACCTCCTCAAACGAAGTTGCTACCACCCTCCTCCTAGTCATCAAAATGCGAATCGGATAGTTGAGGCCATCCACAAACCTCCTGATCCTCTCCCGATCTATCGGGATCATCCAAGTAGCATGTCTATCCAACTTCATGAACCTCAACTCATACTGGGTCACTATCATGTCACCCTAGATCAACCACTCAAACTGTCGGCCCAGCTCCTCTCTACGAGACTACGGCACATACTTCTCCAAAAAGAGAGTGGAGAACTGCTGCCAAGTAAGGGGTGCTGCTCCCGTAGGCCTACGCCTCTCAAACTCCTCCCACCATGTAAATGCAGGCCTTGAGAACTGGAAGGTAGTAAAAGCCACTCCACTCGACTCTAAGATCCCTGCAGTGCGAAGCATCCGCTGACACTTGTCTAGAAATCCCTGGGCATCCTCACCCTCAGTACCGCTGAATGTCGGAGGCTGAAGTCTACCAAACCTCTCTAATCGACACTGTTCGTCGTCTGGCATCACTAGAACTGCATACTCTGGAGCTAGTGCAACTGGCGCAACTGGAGAAACCGGTGTAACTGGCTGAGCTGGGGCTGCCTCTGGTGTCTGTAATCCCTGCACAACCTGCTCGGGTGTGCGAGCTGCGGGGGTCTGATGACTACCCCCGATCTGAGAAGTAGCTGCGGCAGTAGAGGCTGAAACTGCCTGAGCCAGACCAGTGCAGACAGATAAGATCTGAGCTAAAGCCTCCTGAAGGCCAGGAATCACGATGCACACTGTCGGTGCCTGAACGGGTGCTGCTGGAGCATCTATAGCTGGAGGCTGGTCCTGAATGGGGGCAACTGGTGGGTCAACTGGAGTTGCCTCTGCTGCTCTGCCTCGACCACGACCACGGCCGCGCCCACGGCCTCTAGTGGTTGGCAATGGTGGTCGTCCGCCACGTCTGGTTCTCGCCATCTGTGAGAGAATAGAATACAGAAGTTTAGTTCTCGGAACAACAAAGCCACACGACAAGAGTTCAAGAATATGAAGTGTTTCCTAAAGGTTCTGCAGCCTCTCGAGGATAAATACAGACATCTCCGTACCGATTCGGGAGACTCTACTAGCCGGCTCATAAATCATGAGGCCTAGTAACCTAGGCTCTAATACCAACTTGTCACAACCCCAATCCCGGTCGTGATGGCGCCCAACACAACTGCTAGGCAAGCCCGACCATTTACACTCTCAACCCGAGCATGAAGCTCAGAACCAGATATTTGGATACCATTAATAGCATTAAAGCTAAAAAAGTTTTAATTGATAGATAGAAACCAAACTGAACATCAAGATAACACCGAATACACTCCCAAAGACCTGGGGGTCATGAGTCTAGAGCCTCTAACAATACAATGTAATAAGACTTCAACAATACAAAGGTTCAAAACTGCGGAAAAATGATAAAGGGATAGGGGAGGAGTCGGGTCCTGCGGACGTCAGGCAGCTACCTCGACAACTCCGGTAAAGCTCTGAAACAGCAACTAGCTCAGCTAAGCTCCTGAGACACCTGCATCTGCACACATGGTGCATGGAGTAAAGTGAATACTTCCAACTCAATGGTAATAGACATGTATAATGACTGATAGAAGGAAATCCTGAAATACAACAATGCAGAGCTATAACCAATACTCCTACCCATTTAACGGTGTAATAACCACAATAATAACAGGTAAGGCAGGCAGATATTGATGCATGAATGCAATGCAATACACATGACCGCTGCGGTGTGCAGCCCGATCCATTGGGTACCCGCGCTCACTGTGGGGGTTCAGACTCGGGAGGGGCTCCTACAGCCCAAGCGAAATATCATCGTAACATTCGATGCGGCATGCAGCTCGATCCACAATCAGTCCAATTATATGCATGCAAGCCACACGGGCACAGTCAAACTTACCATTTTCAGTTCCAATTATCAGAAATTATAAATTAAGTGGTTAAAACCTTAGAATTTTACTAGCCATTTCGAGACAGTGTTTAACTCAGGACTGATATCATGAAAACATGCTAAACATCATGGAAACAGTGATAATAATCCCAAGGGATTCAAATAATCGGCATACAGCCCAAATATATATCCATAACCATCCAAGTAGGAGGTTTGCCAACTAATTTCTAGCCAATAACACAATACGAACATCATTCGGTCGGACTAAGCCATAGTCCACAATCACAATCAACCCCGCACTCACCGTAGAGTACGTGTCTCGCCTCAAAATAGTGTCAAAGTGTGATATACCGGGGTTTCAAACCCTCAAGTCATCATCTACATCTATTACTCATCTCAAACCGACCACGAGACTAGTCTGCTAAGCCTTTCCCTCTTGAATCAACCTCATCACACGCCGAATCTGATCAAAACCACAAGGAATGCGTTATAATAAGCCAATGGAACATAACTCAATTGAAAGAACTCGAAAAACACCCAAAAACACGAAGTTGGCAAAACCCGAGCCCCGTGCTCACTTCTCAAAAAATTATGAAATTTACATCACCGGAATCCTCGTCTCTCCACGAGTCCGTACATATAAAATACACAAGAATCGGAGTCCATTTGACCCCTCAAATCATCAATTCAAACCTTCTTAGGTTTCAAGCCCTAACCTCCATTTTTAGCCTTTAATTCCTTGAAATTCCGTGATTAATTCATGTTTTTACACCATAATAACATAATCCGAGTCCAATATTTATACCTGATGAAACCCCTTCGAATCCTCTTCAAAATCGCCCAAAAACCCGCTTTAGTCGAAGTCCAAAATGTTTGCTTCTTTTCCAAGTTCGTGAACACTGTTCACTATCATACCAGACATTTTTCCGCTTCTGCGGTCCATTGACCGCACCTGCGATACCGCTTTCGCGACAATTTGACCGCTTACGCGGTCTAACTTAAAACTCCTGGGACCGCTTATGCGATCCAAACACCATTTTTGCGGTTTTCCTTCGACCGCTTTTGCGGTCTATTATCCGCTTCCGCAGCACCGCTAAAGCGCCCAACTTTCCGCTTATGCGGAAATCCCCTGGGCCACTCCTGATCGCTTCTGCATCCTCCCCCACCGCATCTGCGGAACCGCTTATGCGACTCCTTTTCTGCAGATGCGGAAATACCAGAAGGTGAAAATATCAGACCTGCAACAAATGCTTCAAACTCCCGTTTAACCATCTGAAATCACCCCGAGGCCCCCCGAGACCTCAACCAAAAGCACAAACACATCCTAAAACCTTATTCAAACTTGTTCCAATCCTCAAAACACGTCAAACAACACTAAAACCATTAAATCACATCGGATTCAAGCCTAGATTTCTTCAAAACTTCCGCAATACGCATTCAATCAAAAACCAGATCAAACAACGTTCGAATGACCTGAAAATTTGCAGATATATCCAAAATCACCTAACGAAGCTACTGCAACTCTCGAAATTCCATTCCGACCCACGGATCAAAATCCCACCTATCAACCGGAATTCGCCAAAATTCAAACTTCGCCAATTCAATCCTAAATCTATACTGGGCCTCCAAATTCGATTCCGATCGCACTCCTAAGTCACAAATCATCCCCCGAAGCTAATCGAACCACCGAAATTCACATCCGAGTTCTCTAACCACATAGTCAACTTCCGATTGACTTTTCTAAAACAAGCTTTCTTCTAAGACGCTAAGTGCCTCATTTCCAACTAAAACCAACTCAATTTCATCCTACCAATTCAAATACCGATATTGAAACATGAAGCCACACAATATGGGGGAAATGGGGCGGTAACTCACGTGACGACGGGCCGGGTCATCACATCCTCCCCAACTAAAACAAACGCTCGTCCTCGAGTGGGTCAAGAAACATACCTGGAGTCTCAAACATGTGAGGATATCTGCTCTGCATCTCCCGCTCGATCTCCCAAGTAGCCTCCTCCATGGGCCGACCTCTCCACTGCACCTTTACCGAAGCTATATCCTTATACCTCAATCTCTGAACCTGTCGACCCAAAATAGCTACAGGCTCCACATCATAAGTCAAGTCATCATCCAACTGAACTGTACTGAAGTCCAACACATGAGATGGGTCCCCAACATACTTCCGGAGCATAGACACATGGAATACCGGATGAACTCCTGACAGGCTAGGTGGCAAAGCAAGCATATAGGCCACCTCTCCAATCATCCTGAGTATCTCAAAAGGGCCAATGAACCTCGGACTCAGCTTCCCTTTCTTTCCAAATCTCATGACGCCCTTCA
>MDKF010730536.1:0-18961 GCA_026770625.1 Nicotiana glauca
GATTACAAGGATCTAAGAGCCTAAAGGATCAATTTACCACAAATAAATCCGAACACGCACTCGTCATCTCGCGTGGAAGAAATACATTCAACATAGAAGACTCAAATCCTAAGGGGAAGTCCCCCACACAAGGTTAGGCAAGATACTTACCTCGAACCGGTATAAAAATCACTATGAAACGGTGCCCTTGCCACGAGTATCCGGCTTCGAGTGGCCCAAATCTAGTCAATTAAATCACACATTGTAAATAACATCTCAAGCAACTGATTCTACTATTAAAATTAAAGCTAAGGCGCGGAAATAGGTAAAATAACCAAAATGCCCCTCCAGCCAACGTCTCGGAATTGAATAATTTTCACATTTTCAGAACCCTCGCACTCTCACAAGTCTAACCATATACAAATCTCCCAAACCGGAGGTCAAATGCCCCCCTCAAATCCTCACAATTATGTCTAAGAAGTTTTACCCACTTTCCATTCAAAAACACGAAATTAAAGGGTGAAATTAAGAGGAGATTCATGGCAATTAATCTAAGTCGAGTGAGAAACACTTACCCAAGTCACCCAGGTGAAAATCCCTTCAAAAGTCGCCAAGAACCGAGCTCTAGAAGTAAAAAATGTGATAAAAATGGTGAACCCTCGAATTTGGGATTAAATCTGTGTGCCCAGGTATTTTGTTCATCGCGAACCGTAGATGGGCTCGCATTCGCGGAGAAGAAAAAAAAATGTAAATGGCTGGGGTTACCCTTCGCGATCGCGACGACAAGAATGCGAACGCGAAGGTCTGGGCTGGGGGCTTACGCGAACGCGACGCAGGCCACGCGAACGCGTAGAAGAAAAATAGGAGGGGTCCAGATGTGGCCTATGCGAACGCGTTGTAAGGGACACGAATGCGGAAGGGAAGAAGGCTAGTCTTTGCGAACGCGGGTGAGGTGGACGCGAACGCGGAGAAGGATTTGGAAAAGCGTCACAATCGCGTAGAACTAAACGCGAACACGTAGAAGGATTTCGAGGTGTCAAAGATAAGCCTTCGCGAACGCGATGGCCCAATCGCGAACTCGAAGAAGGAGTACCAGAAGCAGCAACAGCAGTTCAAAAGTGGAAGAAAATAGCCCGTAGCCCATCCGAAACACACCCGAGGCTCCCGGGACCCCGTCTAATCACACACACAAGTCATATAACCTAATACGGACTCGCTCGAAGTTTCAGATCATATAAATAAACATCGAAACGACGGATCAAACCAAAAATCAAGCTTATGAACTTCCAAATCCTCAAAATACGTTTTTGACCAAAAACCTAACCAAACCATGTCCAAATGACCTAAAATTTTGCACACACATCCCAAATGACATGACGGAGCTACTGCAACTTGCAAACTTCCATTCCGACCCTCGGATCAAAAACTCACTATCGGACCGGAAATTTTAAAAATGCAAACTTCGGCATTTCAAGCCTAAATTAGCTACGGACCTCCCAAACACATTCCGAACACGCTCCCAACCCCGAAATCACCTAACGGAGCTAACAAAACCATCAAATTTTCATTCCGAGGTCGTCCTCACACTGTTCCAGATACAGACCATTTTTCAACTCTTAAGCTCCCATCTAGGGACTAAGTGTCCCAAAACACTCCGAATCCTAATACCGAACGTCCCGGAAAACCAATATAGCAGAAATGAACTTAGGGAAAGCAGTTAATAGGGGATCGGGGCATGATTTCTAAAAATGACCGGTCGGGTCGTTACATCCTCCCACACTTAAACATTCATTCGTCCTTGAACAAGCATAGAGAACATACCTGAAGCCCTCAAGTCACTGAGTGCACACTACCAACATACACCCGCGGGTGATCCCATGTCACCCCAATCCACATAAGCATGACGACACCATCTCAACTAAAATTTAACCTTCCTAGAAATACCAGTAGGCCTTCAAGCCAGAATTCTCACCTCCCATCTGATTCCAAAAGACCCATTTCTAAATCTATATCCGGCATCAATCTCAACCAGCTATTGCGGTATAATCCAACACACAGGGTATAGCCACACAACACGACACACCACACATAGGCCCACAATAATATTCCTGATAGCAATACTTACCTGAGATTAAATCTGCACTGGCCTTAAGCCTCATATTCAATAGAAACTCTTTTCCCAACCTCCACAACACTGGCGATGATACAATAACCATGAAAACCACATAAAAAAAAAATACCCGAATAACCAAGTCTCAGCCAGCACCATCGGGTGCAAACCCCACAAACTAAAACTCAAGAAGCATAGAATGAAAATGAATAAATACGGGAAAGGAAAACACACAAAGGAACTAACAAACAAATCAAACTAGTATAAATTCTTCTAAAACACAAACCTACAAAGACATCTAACAAGAAGGAATGAAAGCATATAAAGGACTCACGAGGATCTTATACTGATATAACTCTCACTGCAGCACACAGCTCGGTCTCACATATCACAACACCTGAAGTCACGAGGGTCCCGCCCTTAATCACTGAATCACAAGTAGGGCTCATACTAACCCATCTAGAAACTCTCACTGGATCAATCATGTCTATAATTTACAACACACCCTGGCTCCCACATCGGTGGAGCATAGAAAATCACAGCTCGTAAGCAAGAATACTCAAAAGTGACATAAAACCTACCAAAACAAACAACAGGAATTTTCTACTAGCCTCGTAGCTCTCGACAACAGCTAGAAACAGACAATAGACACGGCTATCACTCATATAACCTCCCAACAGGATAATCACATAAATAGAGTTCAAATCATGAAGCTCTTCCATAAATGGAACAACAAACAAGGAACTCACCCTGATAGGTAGAACTGTGATGGGATACGGATAGTTCCCCTCAACAATAAACCAAATCCGCACCTGAATGTTATTCAACTGGTGCACCGGCCTCAAGCCTACCATATGGAACACATCAACGAGTCGGGCCTCCCCTCTTGGGCACCCTGTACCTGCCTGAATACCTCGCTGGGACACACCGGTCCGAAGTCTGGGACAATCTCTCACCATGTGGCTAGTGTCTCTACACTCAAAACACCCCCTCTGCTGACGAGGCGGTGGGAACTGTGCGGTATGGGTACTCCGAGACCCATGATCACCTGAGTTACCATGCTGAGTCTGAAAGGCGAACTAAACTGGCTGGCCCGCAAAACCTCTACCATGATGCACCCTGCCTCCAGAATAAGGACCTGTATATCTCCTCGGTCTACGAGGACTCCTCACCTCCTCAAACTCTCCCTTTTGATCTCGTCTGCTCTCTCTCTCCTCACACTGCCTGCCCTCTCTCTCTCTAGCATGCATACCCTCTATCCTCCTAGCAATGTTCACCACCTACTGATATGAATATCTATCTCCAACTCACGGGCCATGCTGGACCTGATGCTAGGAATAAGCCCCTCAATGAACCGGCGTACCTTCTTGCGAACAGTAGTAACCAACGCTGAGGCATGTCTAGCCAAACTAGTGTAACAAACAGCATACTCCGAGACGGTCATAGAACCTTGGTGCAAATGCTCAAACTCTGTGCGCCATGCATCCCTGGGGCTCTGAGGAACAAACTCTCTCAGAAACACATCTGAAAACTGAGTCGAAGTCAGTGAAGCTGCCTCGTCTGGACTGTCTAACTCATAGATGCGCCACCAATCATAGGCGGCTCCTCGAAGCTGAAAAGTAGTGAAGGAAACCCCGCTCGATCCAGAGATACCCATAGTACAGAAAATTCGGTAACACTCATCAAGAAACCCCAAGGCATCGTCTGATGCTAATCCATTGAACACCGGTGGATCGTACTTCTTGAACCTCTCTAGTCTCATCTGCTCCTGCTCGGAAGCCGCTGCCATGCCCTCGGGCTGAACTGGTGCCGCAGGTGGTGCAAGAAAAATCTCTGGAACCTGCACAACATGCGCTCGCTGCTCAGGAGCGCAGGCGGCGGGAGTCTGTGCTCCTCCCTTGGCCTGGGATGTGGCTGCAGCAAGGGGAAGCAATCCTGCCTGAACCAAAGTGGTGTACATACTCATGAACTGTGCCAAAGTCTCCTAAATGGCTGGGGTAGTAGTAGAAGTGGGCGTGTCAGGTGTCTGGACTCAGGCTGGATCTGCTGGTGGTACCTCGGCGGCAGCTCGCGCAGGCGCTCTCGCTGCACCTCGTGCACATCCTCGAACTCTACCCCGGCCCCGACCTCCGACGGCTGCAGCAGGGGGCGCGGGTGCCTGATCGCCTCGAGTAGTACGTGTCCTTACCATCTGTGAGAGAGTAGAAGACAGAGGTTTAGGATTGTGGATATCAAAATCTCGCACGACAGGGAAATCAAATGAAGTGAAATTTTTCCTAATAGTTACATAGCCTCTCGCAGATAAGTACAGATGTCTCCGTACCGATCCACGAGACTCTAATAAACTGGCTTGTGATCTGTGACTCCTATGAACCTAGAGCTCTGATACCAACTTGTCACGACCCCAGTTCATCCTCCATGAACATGTCGTGATGGCACCTAGTCCCTATGACTAGGTAAGCCTAACAATGCGGAAGATAAACAAAAAAAATTTGCGGAAGAAAATAAATAAAACTGAACTGGAAAAATAAACAGGGTTTAAAGTGCTGCTCGACATATACCACAACAATCCTCAAAGCTAACAAAACTTCCCAAAACCCGGAAACTCACAAATCACAAGCTAAGGGGATACATAAGAGGCTCTGACTTAAGAATATCTATACAAAGGAGAAATTACTAGAAGTACTATACTTAATACAGAAAAGCTGGAAAGGGACTCCTCGGTCTGTGGACGTAGCAGATATACTTTGAAGTCTCTACCAATACGCCTCCTTCCAAGACTGACAGAACTGAGCGGGAGTACCTGTATCTGCACAACAAAAATGTGCAGAAGAGTAGTATGAGCACACCATGGCGGTACCTAGTAAGTACCAAGACTAACCTCGATGGAGTAGTGATGAGGAACAGTCAAGGCACCTACCGGTCGATAAACAGTATAATCATAGGAATAATGGTAATGACATATGAATATGTAAAGAATGCATGAACAACCAAAAATGCTACAATTTACAATAAGGGGTAAATACAACAATTATCAACAAGAATATAATAAACGAGGATACAAAACGACGGCAAAATCACAACCCAAATCCTAAGGTCACAACACAGCAGAGAAAAGAAACAAGTAAATAATTCCTATCATACAATGATGTTCACAGAAGGTCTTATCCCATTCTTTCCACAATTTTACCAAGTCTTAGACTAACCACAATTCGCGAAGAACTTGCATCTGAAATCTAACAATTGGCATCCCGTGTCCCATCAATCTCATTGTCATACCGACAACTAACTGGCTAACTAGGGCCACTCTCCCAAATATAATGGATAAGCGAGGCGTACCACCACCCTTAGAAAAGTCAGAAGGAATTCACCTCTAATAGGAGTACTCAGCTACGTGTATGCTTGTACAAATGTTTCTAACACAAATTCTATCAACCAACAAACATGAAAAAGGAGGACGAACCGCACGTACGATGTTCCTTCACAACTCCCAACCGGTAACGTTCATACAGATAAACAATCCAAAATCATAATAGAAAACAAATAGGAATGCCTCAACAGGCCGTCACAACTCTATACAATCAATCCCTGACATAGCCCACCTTATTTCGCCACGTGTGCAATAAATAATATAACAGGCACCGCCTTATTTCGCCACACGTGCATAACAATGTCCCACCTTATTCCGCCATATGCGCAACCCACATATAGTATATAACATGTCCCGCCTTATTACGCCCCATGTGCAAAACATCAATAACAACAATAGCAAGGAAAAGACCTCGTGCAACCTTTCAACAACAACCGCATGGCAGAAACCTCGTGCATCACAATATCAACAACCGCACGGCAGAAACCTCGTGCTTCACAATATCAACAACCGCACGGCAAAAACCTCGTGCATCACAATAGCAACAATTTAACAGGGTGGAAATCTGACAAGAATGATAAATGCAACAATGTAATAAGGCAAATCAACGAAACAATAATAACTACCAGGATAAAACAGAAACACATGGCAAACACCACTCAATCTCAAATACCAATGAGGGTCTCCCAGGATACCGTCCTGTAGCCCTCTCCTCAACTGTCCAATGGATCTCCCGGGATACCGTCCCGTAGTCCAGCTCTCGTACCAGTATCAAAAGATCTCCCGGGATACCGTCCCGTAGTCCAATCATTTATGTGCAGGTGATCTCCCGGGGTACCGTCCCGTAGTCCCAAAATAAAAGTGCAATCACAGCCAGAAACAAACCAAGGAATAAATATGAAAAACGGAATAGCAGATAGAACTAGCCTAGCATGCTTCACGTAGTACGATCAAACAACTTAGCAATTAGGCAATTATATCAGGTAGACATGCTTTCCTAATCTAACACAAGTAATAGGCTTCAAGTAATATAAAGCAATTAAGTGGCTGGGGTTACCCTTCGCGATCGCGAAAACAAGAATGCGAACGCGAAGGTCTGGGCTGGGGGCTTACGTGAACGCGATGCGGGCCACGCGAACACGTAGAAGAAAAATAGGAGGGGTCCAGATGTGGCCTACGCGAACGCGTTGTAAGGGACGCGAACGCGGAAAGGAAGAAGGCTGGTCTTCGCGAACGCAGGTGAGGTGGACGCGAACGCGGAGAAGGATTTGGAAAAGCATCGCGATCGCGTAGAACTAAACGCGAACGCGTAGAAGGATTTCGAGGTGGCCAAGATAAGCCTTCGCGAACGCGATGGCCCAATTGCGAACGCGAAGAAGGAGTACCAGAAGCAGCAACAACAGTTCAAAAGTGGAAGAAAATAGCCCGTAGCCCATCCGAAACACACCCGAGGCTCCCGGGACCCCGTCTAATCACACACACAAGTCATATAACCTAACACGGACTCGCTCGAAGTTTCAAATCACATAAATAAATATCAAAACGACGGATCAAACCAAAAATCAAGCTTATGAACTTCCAAATCCTCAAAATACGCTTTTGACCAAAAACCTAACCAAACCACGTCCGAATGACCTAAAATTTTGCACACACATCCCAAATGATATGACGGAGCTATTGCAACTTCCGAACTTCCATTCCGACCCTCGGATCAAAAACTCACTATCGGACCGGAAACTTCAAAAATGCAAACTTCGGCATTTCAAGCCTAAATTAGCTACGGACCTCCAAAACACATTCCGAACACGCTCCCAACCCCGAAATCACCTAACGGAGCTAACAGAACCATCAGATTTCTATTCCGAGGTCGTCTTCACACTGTTCCAAACACGGACCATTTTTCAACTCTTAAGCTCCCATCTAGGGACTAAGTGTCCCAAAACACTCCGAATCCTAATACCGAACGTCCCGACAAACTAAAATAGCAGAAATGAACTTAGGAAAAGCAGTTAATAGGGGATCGGGGCATGATTTCTAAAAACGACCGGTCGGGTCGTTACAATTTTTAGAGAAATGTGAAAGATCATAAGAAAATTATAGTTGTATATAATATCAACGTAGTTACACAATGAGATGAATCGTAAGTAAACTATTCTAATAAGTTTTAATTAATAACCTAAAAAAAAATGGTACATAATTTATTGTAACATATTAAATAACAAAGATTGGTGTAATAAAATCTTTATGACGAGTTCATATAAAAAATATATATATTTTAAATCTTTGTGGAAAGTATTTGTTAAAGAGTCTCACATCAATGGTAAAAGGGAGGGAGGGATGTCACAGGGAGGGAGGGATGTCACAATGGGGGTTTTGAATAAAACGACATTTTTCATTTTTTATATTGAAAAATAATAAAAATGAAAGATATTAAACTTTTTATTACTTTGGTTGCAAGATCTCCCCTGCGGTATCATGAGTTTAACCACCAAGTTCGGGATATAACTCATGTGATTTTTTTATGTAGTCTCCTTATATGGCTTGGGTAGTATCTCACCTCTTGAGCTACCGTTTAGATCACTTGAGTTAAACCTAGACCTAGAGGTTAAAGTCTATTGTATTAGAATCAGCCCAACCCAATACGTTGTTTATTTATTATTTATCCGATTTGAATTTCGAAGAATATTCCTTCAACATGATCACCAACATATATACGTGAAATTATGAGCAGGAAAAGTTTGGAACCAAAAAAGGAGATTTATTATAAGCGGCTGCTTAATTGTTACCTTAGGCAGTAGTTGAATAAAGAGATTCATATTCATTTCCTTATTTACTCCTTATTGTAATACACAAATTTTCCTTAACTATTCTTCATACTTATTTCCTTATTTATACTTTTGTTTATTTCCTTACTTCCTTATTTATACTTTTATTTATTTCCTTATTTCACTCTTATTTATGGGTTTAATTCAACCCATGAGTACTCTTTTTCTCCTATAAATATAGTTTAATTCATGCCCATGAGCACTCATTTTCTACTATAAATATCCCTCAAATTCTTAGCTCTCAACAATAAGTAAAAATGGCAGACATAGAGGAAGGATGTGAAAGAGTTTGTCTTGGTTTTCCAGCATGTATTTGCTTCATCTTCTTCTTGTTGGTAGAAATATTTATAATCAGTGTCATGTGTTCCCTAGCAATAAAACCACCAACTTGTTTACCACATACATTAGATATATTCGTCAAAATCTCTGCAATTGCACTTTGTTTGAGACTTGGTCTCACTTTTATTTGGCAATCCTTATTCGGAGGATTATTTTGCTAGTAGACAACGTCCAGATATTTCCAGACTTCAAAGTATGAAGAGAAGATTAATGTTTTACTAGACTATCTTTACGTATATTATTAGTAGGTTTAGTTGATTTTTAAGTTGTAGTTTAATTATCGCTAGTAGTCTTTAGGATTCTGATATATTTTATTTTATTCAGTATTCGAATTGTGTAAGAATTACAATTAGTTTCTTTTCTTGTAATTTAATGTTTTGAGGTTAAGAGTATTTATTTAATAGTCTAATTTTACTATAGTTGGTTACGAAAAATTTAGTTTTGTGATCTTATTATAGAGAGCTTTTCCTGAAGCTATTTTATCGGTAGTTATACCTATACGGCTTTTTGATTTGTCATACCCTAAACTAGGGGGTCAATGGTTCAGTTCGGCTGGTTATTTTATAAAATTTGTACCATAGCAATTTTTTGGTTATTCTATTACGCATAACCAAAATTAGACTTTTCGAAACCGTCCAAATCATGTAGGTTTCACTTCGATATCAGTACGGTTCGGTTAATTTTTAATATTTTTTTAAATGTCATGTAAAATTCCAGTAAAAGTAGAATGCAATAGCATGCGTTCTTTTATAAGACTTAGCAAAACTCTCTAGATTTTTTATTGTTTTAAAGGTGATGAATTAAAAGACATGAACCATGGCTAAAGTATATATACTTCAACTATTCGACAACAACGTAAAAGAAATCAAGTAAAAGCAAAAAAATATAAATCACACGTGTGAAAAGATATTAACCAAGCTGAGACTCAAGAATGAAGTTTATATTAAATATTTAAAAAGATAAATCTAAATTATACAAAAAGAAACATATTCAATACATTATAGTTTGCTACTCATAATGAATACTTTGTGTCTTCTTAATAAAGATACTTGAAATAACATAGTTTAAGTATAAGTAGGATAATAGGTTTTAAGAATTAGTATTTTGAGTTTAATTAGTTGTTGGCTTGTAACAGTTTTCATAATTCCAAGGTCGGATAAAATTTTAATACTTTATTAGTTTTAAGCTTACTGTGAAATATTTTCGGTATTTTTTCGGTTTATTTTTATAAAATAAAAAACCTATCCTAATTATCGGTATGGTTATAGATTTATATAAAACCTATAATTTCTTTAAAAGAAACCTAAGAATCAATTCGATATAGTACGGTTCGATCGTTTAATAGATTTTCAAATATCTATTGACACCCTTACTCTAAATCCTAAATTCTAAAATTTTATTGAGTCTAACATAAAGAAAAAAGTAGGCGAGTAATGCCTGCGATAATAGAAAGAGCATTCAACTAACCTTAGCTTGGCAATATACAATTAGTATTTTTTTTTAACGTAATATACAATTAATGTTGAATATTCCATCTAAGAAAATCTGGTCATATAACTATGATTTCTTTTTTTTTTTTTTACACAAAAATCATAACTTTTTTACTAACTCACATTAAAAAAAACTGAAAAGACACTTTTTCACTATTATTTTCTTATTCCACAATTTTTATTTTCTGTCTAATAAATATTATGTTAGTGTAATTGCATTTTATTATTAAAATAAATTCCTATAACTCCCACTACTCCATGATGTAGAAAATGGTCATAACTCATATAACTCACACTACTCCATGAAGTAGAAAATGGCCATAACTCTTTTGTAACTCTTCTCCCATGTTCTACCACTAATTATCTCATGTTCCCCGTGATATCATAACTTATTACCGCACTTTCTTCCAATTTAATTCAAGGAAGAACTCCTACACCTATAAATAGGAGTCTTTCTTCCATGTTGTGGTATGAAAAAGTAATTGTAAGAGTGTTTCTATAAAGTGAAGTTAAAGTTGTGAAAAAAGAAGAAGAGAGTTTTTTTTTTTTTTAATTTTTGTTGAATGAATGTGTTCATCTTGGTGGAGCTTTGGACGCAACAACTTGTTCAGAGTTCGTTCGAGTCATACGACGTGATCAGACTGTTGTATCCTGGGGAGACATGTTAAGAGGATTACTGATGGACCAGTGAAAAATTTTGCTGCAGTGGGCTTGAATATCCTTAAAGAGAGCGAGATATCCTCGCTTCAACCTGAAGATATTTTATTTTATTCATTTTATTTTTTTCAACTGTAATTGTATTTTCACCATCAATTTTAAGGAGATTCAAATGGCTACAGTTGAAAAATCCGCGGATATCAAGGTGGGAGATCTCAATAAGCCATTCCGTTTCAAGGGTACTCATTTCAAGAGATGGAAGGGTAAAGTATTTTTTTATTTGAGTCTTCTCAATGTTTCTTACGTTTTAACTGAGAAGAATCCTAGCAAAGTAGACAACTCCTCCATGAATGATGATGAGCTAATTGCCTTCAAGAAAAAATTGAAACATACAACGATGACTCATACATGTGTCGGTATTTATCTTCTTAATTGTCTATCTCATAATTTTTATGATTATTATAATAGAAGTTACTCTACTGCAAAGAAAATTTGGAAAGTATTGCAGAGTAAGTATGATACCGAGGAGGCAGGTGCGAAACAAATATTTCGCTAGTAGATTTTTTCGTTTTCAAATGGTGGACAACAAATCTGTAGTAGACCAAGATCAAGACTTCATAATGATCGTTGGAGAGCTCAGATCCGAGGATATTAAAATTGGAGATAACCTTATTGTTTGTGGCATAATAGATAAACTACCACCTTCATGGAGGGAATTTGAAAAAACTATGCAGCACAAACAAAAAGAAACTTCACTTGAGACGTTGATAATGCAGATTCACATGGAAGAAGAGGCAAGAGGCCAAGATAAACTTATGAAATCAGAAGAGAGCACTCTACAGCCCGTCACTACAAAGGTAAATTTAATTACTTCAAATAATATTAATTCTGAAACTCACAAAAATACTTCTTTGAAGCCGAAGAAGAAAACATTTAAGAAAAATTATGGTAGACCTCTCAAGAAGAATAATGGTGCAAACAACCAAGCACAGAATCAACAAGTTCAAATTGCGGAATCATGCTTTGTCTGTGGCAAGAGTGGGTATATTGCTTGATTTTGTAAATTTCGGAAACGTAGTCCTACACCACAGGCAAGCATTACCGAAGAGCCTCTTGTGGCAGTGATAACAGACATTAACATGGTAGAAAATATTGATAGATGGTGGGCTGATTCTGGAGCAAATCGTCATGTTTGCTATGATAGAGATTGGTTTAAAGTGTAACACCATTTGAGGAGCCCAAAACCATCATGCTTGGTGATTCTCACACAACCCAGGTGCTTGGAAAAGGAGAGTTAAAGTTGAAGTTTACTTCAGGAAGAGTATTAACATTGAAAGACGTACTTTATACTCCTTCAATGAGAAAAAATTTGATGTCTAGTTTTCTTCTTAACAAGGCAGGCTTCTTAATAAGGCAGGCTTCAAACAAATTATTGAAAGTGATCAATAAGTAATAGTAAAAAAGGATATTTTATGGGCAAGGGGTATGCATGTGATGGGATGTTCAAGTTGAATGTTGAGATGAATAAAACTTCTTCAAGTTCTGTTTATATGCTTTCTTCTTATAATTTTTGGCATGCTCGTTTGTGTCATATTAATAATCGTTATGTGGGAATCATGAGTAGTTTAGGATTAATCCCAATGCTTAAAAAGAACTTTGAAAAATGTGAGGCTTGTAGTAAAGCCAAAATAACTAAAAGGACTCATTTTCAAGTTGAAAGTAAATTTGAATTGTTAGAATTAGTTCACACTGATATTTGTGAACTTGGAAAATTTTAACTCGTGGAGGAAATAGATATTTTATCACTTTTATTGATGATTTCTCTAAGTTCACATATGTTTATTTGATGAAAAATAAAAGTGATGCGTTTGAAAATTTTAAAAGTTATCTCCATGAGATTGAAAATCAATTTGATAGAAAAATAAAAAGAATTAGAAGTGATAGAAGCCGTGAATATGAGTCTAATAAATTTAATTCTTTTGTGAGATCATTGGGAATAATTCATGAAACTACTCCACCTTATTCTCCAACATCAAATGGTGTGGCTGAAAGAAAAAATAGAACTTTGGTTGTAACGACTCGACTGGTCGTTTTTACCTTTTAGAACCCTGTTTCCTTAACTAAAACTTTATGTGCTTTCTTTAGCTAATTTACGACATGCGGTGACGGTTGGTTCGGGAGTTAGAAGAGTTTTGAGTGAAATATGTCCAATTGTTTTTTAGGATAGGATTCTCTTAAAAAACCAAGTTTGACTTCGGTCAACCTTTTGGGAAAACGGATCCAGATTCGTAATTTGACAGTCCCGGAGGGTCCGTGAGAAAATATGGGACCTGGGCGTATGTTCGGAATCGAATTGCGAGTTCCCTAGCCCGAGTAATGAATTTTTATTAGAAATTATTAAATTGAAGTTTTAAAGAATTAAAGAAACTTAGAAATTATTGATTTCCTAGGTATCGGGCTCGTATCGTGGTTCCGAATCTTGATACAGGTCCAAGATGTTGTTTAAGACTTGCCCATAAAATTTTATGTCAATCCGAGTAGTTTAAGGGTATTTTGACCCGTTAGAGGAGAATTAAGAACTTGAAGTTCATTAGTTTGATTCATTTGGTTTTAGGGGGGTGATTCCTAGATTAAGCGTTGTTTTGAGTGTTCCGAGGGTTTGAGTAGGTCCGCCTTGTTTTGTCGGTATGTTCGGGCGGGGCCGGGAGCCCCGAGCGTCAAGTGGACGAGGCTCGAGTGAAGTAAAAAAATTGGAGAAAGGGCTGAGTTTGCTGCTTCTCTCATAACCACATCTGCAGTCCTAGGGCCGCAGATGCGGGACTGCAGGTAGGTCATGAATCCGCAGAAGCGGCCAACGGCAATCCAGGCCAGAACCGCAGATGCGGTCTTCAGACCGCCCTTTTGCCCAGTTCCGCAGATGCGGCTCTCCTTTTGCAGGTGCGGGACCGCAGATGCGGACCCCTAACCGCAAAAGCGGAAGGCGCTGGGCAGTAAGCTTCATTTAATTCAAGCTCAAAGACCATTTTTATCATTTTACACTCAACCTTTGGGCGATTTGGGGCCTCTTAAGAGAAGGTTTCTACTTAATATTTCTAGGTAAGTTATTTCCACTCATTATTAGTTTAAATATATGTATATTAGGTAGATTAAACACTAACAAATTAGGTGAAATCAAAGGGTTAGAGCTAGATCTAGGGTTTTAATAAAACTAAGATTTGACCACGAAATTTGTTATGAAATGAACTAGAAATCATATATTATTGATCCTTGGGTTGTAGAGAACAACTTTCTTCGAAAAATCTCGGAATCCGGGCACGTGGGCCCAAGGTCAAAATTTAGGAAAACGTGTGAAAAAGGTTGGGAAATTTCTTAAATAGTTAGAATTCGATCTTGTAAGCCTATATTGACTAGTTCTTACTTTATTTAACTAGTTTGTGATCGTTCGGCTCCAAATTGAGGGCTTGGGCTTGTTCTTGATATTGGAAGTGCGTTATGGAGCAAGGTGAGTCTCCTTTCTAACCTTGTAAGAGGGAATTGTCCCCATAGGCATAATAATTGAATTATTTGTCATTATATTCGAGGGCTACGTACGTACTAGGTGACGAGAGTCCGTGCGTAGCAACTATTATGCTAAGTCCGGGTAGTTTAGGACCCATAAGCATGCTTTACGTGTTATTCTAGTACAGTTTGATTAACTTGGATTCGTATGAACTATTTTGATTAAGAAGAATGAAACTAGAGAATGACCCTTATCCTGTTTGGTCTTTTAAAAGAGAATAATTGGCATTCCTGTGTATTGCTACTCCTCATATATATATTGATTGTTGTTGTTGCTTGTCAATGAGCTTATTTCTGTTTGACTGCGTCGCACGTGTGATTCGCGAGAGGGGTAATAGATGCATCTATGGTTAGAGCTGTTCGACCCTCGGCAGTGCACAATTTATTTTATGTTGGATCGGGTCGTACGTCCCACAATGATTATTTGTGCATATTTTTCGTAGTAGTCCTTCAAGGGCGGCGTTACATATCTGCTTAGACTATGGACTAGCATCCATGTTAGTACTTGGGAAAGAACTGTTACTCCATGATTACTAAATGTTAATAACTTGCGAACTCCATGCTTATTATGAAATCTTCTCATATTAATTGACCCTAGTAAGTATCGAGTCAACCTCTCGTCTCTACTTCTTCAAGATTAGACAGGACTCTTACTGGGTACATATTGTTTGTGTACTCATACTACACTTCTGTACTTAATTGTATAGGATCTGAGGCAGATACATCTGGTTACCAGTCCGGTGTGCGCCCTTGAGCTTGTTGCAGAGACTTCCACGGTGAGTTGCTTCCTTCCTTTGCCGCTCAGTAGCCAGATGTAGTCTTCCTTTACTTTTGTTGTCTTTCTTTATCTCAGACAGTAGGATAGAGATATTCTTTTGTATATTCTACTAGATGCCCATACTTGTGACACCAGGTCTTGGCACACACACATTGGTAGACTGCGTTTTGGGTTGTATAATTATGTTACATACATTATCTATCACTTTTGGTTTTGAATCCAAATTGGAGTATTTATTTCCCTTAATTTCTGATAAAATTAACATAAGAAGTCAGAAATTTTCTGCGTTGGCTTACCTGGCAACGGCGTCGGGTGCCATCATGACCTGTTATGGAGTTGGGTCGTGACAACATGGTATCAGAGCACTAGGTTTACGTAGGTCTCACGAGTTATGGGCAAACCTGATACAGTCTTGTTGATCGGTACGAAGACGTCTGTATTTATCTTCGAGAGGTTATAGGGTATTAGGAAAGACTACTCTTTATTCACTTCCTATCGTGCAGTGGTTGGTATACTAAATTTCCCTGTTCTATTCTCTCACAGATGGTGAGAACTCGCACCACTGGCGTTCTAGACCCGGGAGGAGCAGCTCCCCCTATTGCTAGAGGCTGAGGTAGAGGCCAGGGGAGGGCACCGGCCCGTGGTAGGGGGCGAGGGCATCCCAGAGCCGTTCCAGTTACACCACCAGCAGATCCTATGGGGGATCCTATTATTGAGGAGCAGGGCGAGGTGCCCGCAGCTGAGCCTACCCCGGCAGATTTCATGACAGCATCGGGATTTCAGGAGGTCATGGGCCGCATGCTACAGTTCATGGATTCTATGACTCGGGTTGGTTTATTTCCAGCAGACCCAGCCACCTCACAGGCAGGAGGGGGAGCCCAGACCCCTACTGCTCAAGCTCTAGGTCATGCAGTTGCAGTATATCAGACTCGGGTGCACTACCCACAGATGGGGTTCAGCCGGTTGCTGCAGTGGCAACCCAACCCAGGACAGCTGTGGATTGCGATCCGTAGAAGTTATTAGACAGATGGACCAGGCTTCACCCTCCAGTCTTCAGGGGTGAGCGTCATGAGGATGCCCGGGACTTCATTGACAGGTGCAGGGACAGACTGCACAACATGAGGATATTAAAGTCACATGGGGTTGACTTCACCACTTTTCAGCTGGAGGGCAGGGCACGTAGATGGTGGCAGTATTATCCACTTGACAGGCCAGCAGGTTCTCCTCCCCTCACTTGGGGTCAGTTCACACAGTTATTCTTGGATCGATACATCCCACCCTCTGAGAGGGAAGAGCTGCGGTATCAGTTTGAGCATCTAGAGCAGGGTCAGATGTCAGTGACCGATTATGAGGCGAGGTTCTCTGAGTTGTCTTGCCATGCACTCATGATACTTCCCACAGAGGCAGAGAGAGTACAGAGGTTTGTTGTGGGGTTACACCCCACTATCCGATCTCGTATGTCCCGAGAGGTAGAGATGGGTACAGGGTATCAGCTAGTGATTGAGATTGCTCGCAGGACTGAGGGTTATCGTCTGAGGGGTAGAGAGCAGATGCAGCAGGATAAGAGGGCTACATTTTCAGGATAGTTCAGAGGTGCCCCAGCTAGGGGTAGAGGTCACTTCGGGAGGGGTCAGTCCAGCATGGCCTCACATTCAGCACCACCACCCCCTCCCTGAGGTGCCCCAACGAGGCCTTATTTTAGTGCGATGCTTGAGGATTCTTACCGCCCACCAGCTACTCAGGGTTCCTCCGGTAGGTATTCTGGGTATCAGGATTCTTCTAGTGCTCCCTTTAGTGCCGTGCCAGAGAGTTCCTATCGCCTGCCATCTATCCAGGGTTTTCCAATGGGTATCCGAGTCAGCAGACTCAGACTCCAGGGTAGCATGCTATGATGCCTAGAGCTTTCTAAGAGTGTGGAGATCCGGGTCATCTGAAGAAGACTTGTCCCAGGCTTCGAGGTAAGGCAGTACATCAGGGTTAGCAGCCCATGACTTCAACACCAGCTAACCAGCCACCTAGAGGTGGAGGGTAGGCTGGTAGGGGCCATCCCAGAGGTGGAGGTCATGCAGGGAGAGGTCAGCCAACTACTGCTCAGTTAGGTAGAGGCCAGACAGCCGGTGCTCCAGCTAGATTCTATGCCCTTCCGGCCAGGCTAGATGCATTGGCCTCAGATGCCGTCATCACAGGTATTATTTCCATCAGTTGTAGGGATGATTTGGTATTATTCGATCTAGGGTCTACTTATTCATATGTATCATCTCTGTTTACTCGTTTCCTGGTTATCTCTCTCGAGCCTTTGGGAACCCCTATTCATGTGTCCACTCCTGTGGGTGATTATGTGGTTGTGGATCGGATCTTTCGGTCCTGGGTGATCACTTTATGTGGTTTCGAGACTAGAGAAGATCTTTTGTTGCGTGATATGATCGATTTTGAGGTCATCCTAGGCATGGATTGGTTATCTCCATATTATGCCATCCTAGATTGCCATGTAAAGACTGTTTCACTAGTGATGCCAGGGTTGTCGAGATTAGAGTGGAATGGTTCCACAGTTGATACGCCTAGTAGGGTTATTTCCTTCCTGAAGGCTCAGCACATGGTCGCGAAAGGGTGTTTGGCTTATTTAGCTTATGATCGAGACACCATCGCAGAGTCTCCGAATATTGATTCAGTCCCAGTAGTTTGAGAGTTTGCTGATGTTTTTCTTTATGACCTTCCCGGCATACCTTCAGATCGGGATATTGATTTCTGTATTGTTTTGGATCCAGGCACTCAGCCTATATCTATCCCACCATACTGTATGGCTCCTAAGGAGTTGAAGGAGCAATTTCAGGAGTTGTTGGCAAAGGGGTTTGTTAGGCCCAATGTGTCACCTTGGGGTGCACTAGTGTTATTTGTGAAGAAGAAGGAAGGGACTATGCGGATGTGCATTGATTACCGCCAGTTGAACAAAGTCACCATCAAGAACAAGTATCTGTTGCCCCATATTGATGATTTGTTTGACCAGTTGCAGGGTGCTAGGGTGTTCTCAAAGATTGACTTGAGGTTAGGGTACCATCAGATGAAGATTCGGGATGCAGATGTTCCGAAGACTGCGTTCCAGACTAGGTATGGCCATTATGAGTTTCTGGTGATGTCCTTTGGCTTGACTAATGCCCCAGTGGAATTTATGGATTTGATGAACAGGGTATTTAGGCTGTATATTGATTCTTTTGTTATCTTCTTCATTGATGACATCTTGATATACTCACGTAGCCTGGGGGAGCACGAGCAGCATTTGAGAGTAGTGCTTCAGACCTTGCGAGAGCAGAAGCTATATGCTAAGTTCTCCAAGTGTGAGTTTTGGCTAGAGTCAATGGAATTCTTGGGGCATGTTGTGTCAGGAGAGGGTATTAAGGTACATCCCAAGAAGATAGAGGCAGTTCAGAGTTGGCCACGTCCTACTTCAGTGACCGAGATCAGGAGTTTCCTGGGGTTAGCAGGCTATTACCGGCTATTCGTGCAGGGTTTTTCATCTATTGCGTCACCTTTGACTAGATTGACCCAGAAGGGTGCTCCATTCCATTGGTCCGATGATTGTGAGGAGCTTCCAGAGGCTCAAGACAGCTTTGACTACAACATCATTTGAAGCAAAGACATTCAAGTCAGTAACCAAGAAAGCAGTGGTTGATTTCGTGCATGCAAACATCATTTGCCGTTTTGGGATTCCAAAGGTGATTATCACAGATAATGGGGAAAATCTTAATAGTCATTTGATGGCGGAGACATGTCAAAAGTTTAAAGTTACACATCGCAATTCCACACCATATCGTCCTAAGGCGAATGAAGCAGTTGAAGCAGCCAATAAGAATATTAAGA
>MU790013.1:2605-33365 GCA_026770625.1 Nicotiana glauca
GGGGGGGGGGGGGGGCGTCGACAGGAGAAAATCTAGGAGTTGCTTGTGAGGGATTGAGTGGTAGGACAATGATTTGGTCCATTGCTTGGCTATGAGTATTGTGCAAATGTAAGACTTGGCCATGTTTTTTTGCCATTTGGCTTACATTCTCAGGGAAGGAAAGATTATAAAACCCTAATGATAGATATTTGTCTGGAGTTTTGGTTAAGCTAGTGTAATTACCAAATTAATTTGTTTACTTGTTAGAAAGGGTAGTAGATTTGGTATTAGTAATAGGGTTAGATTTTTCATTTGTCCATCTTTCTTGCATGGTATTATTTTCAATTTTTGTTAGGAATAGACGCGTTAATATCCAACATGGCACAATCCTCATTTGGGGTGGACATTTGTTCTTTTGCATGGCTATTATTAGGATTATTAAAAAATAACTTATTCTCTTGGGTGGTTGCATTATTGGTTTCGTCTAAAATCATGTGCTCATTTTCTAAGATATTAAAATTATTTTTTATTAGTCAGGAAGTTCCTGTTTTAGCTATGGTTGCTGGAGTCCTAACCTTGGCAGTGGCAGTAGCATTTTTTGCTTCCTTTATGTCCCGTGGAGAAGTGGAATACTTTGGATCATTTGATTTGTATTGAAAATACTTAGTATCGAGGTTCTTACCAGTGCTAGCATTGAACATCTTAACGGTGATACATGAACCTTTGTTGTTGTTGACCGGCTTGATGGTATCTTGTTGAATGCTTCATGATGCTTGTCTCCTTCCTTTGTTAAAGGAAACTGTCTTCCACTCCTCTTGTTGATTTTCCAGAATTGAGTATGTGGCCTGCTCCTTGGTTGCTTCCTTAACAGCCTTAGCATCCAATTTAATAAAAGAACACTATTTTTTGTGTGGCCTAGTCTACCACGATTTGTGCATAGGAAGTTATCTCCTTCATAATGAATGTGTTGTTTGTGTTGTCCCACATATAGAAATGTTTGGACTGGGATTTCTAAAGAAAATTCAACACAAAAATTGCATATCTTCCCCTGAATGTGGTTGAAGTACAAACTTCAATCCTTAATAATCGATCAATTGCATTGCCAATTTTTTCAAGTATTTTGCCATCATAAAATTCTATAGGCAGTTGTGGGAGTCTAACCCATACTGCCGTTGTTGTTAGCCTTTCTTTTGAAGCCACAAAATTTGGTTTTCATTTAATGATGGAGAGGAAATATCCATTAATGATCCAAGGCCCATGTTGAATGGCCTTCTCCATGTTGTCTTTATTTTTGAACTTGATTATATAGTAATCTTCTCATAGAACAATCATTTGGAAATCTTCCATTGGCCTCCATAAATTTTGGATTTTCTTTTGCAAGTGGTGGTGCAACATGCGTTTGCCCACTAACTTCACTATAATAGCGTTCTTCTAGGGCTCGTAAATTCTTTGTCTGTCTTCTTCTGACAAAGAAACAACTTTAATGCCTCTTGCAATGGGGGATTCCGGATTGTCAGCCCTTCCTTTTATATGGGAATTCTCTATTAACTCCATTTTTTTTTTATTTAGGGTAAAGTCAAACATCATTGGACTAGATGTTGTTAATATGTCTTTGAAGGATAATTTAGTTTGTAGGTTAGATTGTGTGGAAATGTATGATCAATGTCAGGTGGTTTGGGTGGTTTTTGGCTTGAGAATTCGTGATTGTGGAGTTTCATTTGAAAGAGCACGAAAATGGTTATGTAACTTAGTATAACTCACACCTCTTTATCTTCATAACCAATATTTTTAATAATTTAAATAACTCTCACGCCTTTCATGTTCATAACCTCTAAATATTTAATGTGTAAGTTTATGACAATTTATTATATGTTCCTCCTATATAGGGAATTCTATGTTTTGATTCAAAATGCCCCTAAACTATTGGAAAAAGTTTATAAAAATCCTTCATTCACCTATTGGGCTAAAAAAAACCCTCCATCAACTTTTTTTGTTCACTTAAGCCCTTTGATCGTTAGGTCAATGCTAAATTGAATTTTTTTTTTTGTAAAACTTTAAAAAATAATTATTTTGAAAAATATTTTTATTTTTTTAAACTAATGAACCAATAGTCCACTAATTTAGTAAATTCTTCTTATTTTATTTTTTCAGTTTTTACAAAAAACAATTTAGTTTTTACAAAAATATATTTTTTTCATTTTTTTCAGTTTTTAAGGCATAATTTTTATAAAAACTGGAAAAAAAATCGTACAAAAAAAATGTTTTTAATAAAATATTTTCTTTATTTAAAAACTGAAAAAAATATTTCAACAAAATATTTTTTTGTCATTTTTTTCAGTTTTTTAAAAGCATTTCGTTTATTTTTGTTTTTCAATTTTTTTAAAGAAAAAACAATTTTGTTTTTTAAAAGAATTGAAAAAAATTAATAATTTTTTTAAAACGAAAATATTTTTTCAATTTTTAAAAAATGAAAATATTTTATTAAATTTTTTTTGTTTGACAATTTTTTTCAGCTTTTAAAAAAATGCTTTAAAAAAAATATTTTTTGTAAAAATTGTATTGTTTTTGGTAAAAAATGGAAAAAAAAGACTTTACTAAATTAGTGGACTACTGGTCCATTAGTTTAAAAAAAATAAAAATATTATGTAAAATATATTTTAGTTCAGCCCTGACCTAACGGTTAAAGGGCATAAGTGAACCAAAAAGGTGGATTGAAGGATATTATTTGCCCAATATGTAAATACAGAATATTTTAAAATCTTTTCCAATAGTTTAGGAGTATTTTAAACCTTTTTTCATTCTGCTTATAATGGTTTGAGCTATCTCTATGTCAAAGGTTGTAGAGTAAAAAAAAATATACTAAGGTATGGTTTAAATTATATTCTTTGTTGTTTATTTAAGGTAAATGCATGGAGATATTCTATACATGTGCGAATCTCAAGAAGAATGTTTCACAAGTTATATAACGAGGCAAAGATTGAAGTAGAACCTATTTCACAATTCTCATTAATGCTTTTGATTTTGTCATCTTTAGGTTTATGTCGTATAAGTTAAAGTAGTAATTTTTTTCCAATATACATAGAGATTTTGATATTTGTCTTTTTGTATATATTTATATTATACAATTACAATAACTTTGAGTCGTGATTTTCTCCTATGTCGAAGTGAGATTCTATTGTATTTTTCTTTTCCTGTTATATATAGATTTATCATTTTTCTATATGTTCTAATTCTTTTTGCCTCTATTTCTTTTTCGTCAATGAACTTCTTTTGCACTATTTTTCCTTGTCTAAAGTTATTTATCTTCTGACACTCATAACTCCTTAAATTTCCTTTAAATGAGTTTCGAAAAATTTATAACATATTTACTATAACGTTCTTTTTCAAAATTTTCAATTTCTTTCCGTGTTTCCATAATATTCAAAGATTTATTTTACCTGCATTCAAAAGAAAGGGAAGAAACCAAAGCAAATAAGGATGATATCAAAAGAACAATGACCCCACAAAAAAAGTGTGGCATTATGACCTTTCTTGAGGAACAAAGATAACTCTACCACCATTATAGTAAAACTTTACTTGTATTATGAAGGTTGTACCAAAAAAATTCAAACTTACAATTCACTAGGCATTAATCTACGATATAAACAATTTGTAGTAAACTTTAGATTAACATATAATGTTAACCTAATTAATTAAGAAAATCACATGTTATATGTTTAGTAGTTTAAAAATAATTAGACAACAAGTTAATAACTTTACGAATAAAGTATTTTTAATTTGCGGGTTATATTATAGATGATTGAAAATTGATTGAAGTTCATAATCAACTCTCAAACAATGTTGTCACGATCCATTTTATTACAGGTCATGATGTCGCCTGTGATGACCCGGCCCGTCTTCACGTGAATTACCGTTCCGTTTCCCCCATTTTATGTTTCTCTATGCTTCATTATCGGTATTTGAGGTGATCGAGTTGAATTGGATTGGTTTTAGATAGAAATGAGGCACTTAGTCTCTTTAAGGAATGCTTGTTTTGGAAAAGTCAACCAGATGTTCACTATTGAGCTAGAGGGCTCAGATGTGATTTCTGGTAATTCGGTTAGCTTTGGGGGATGATTTGTGACTTAGGATCATGATCGGAATTGATTTTGGAGGTCCGGTGTAGAATTAGGCTTGAATTGGCGAAGTAAGTATTTTGGCGAATTCCGGTTGATAGGTGAAATTTTGATGCGGGGGTCGGAATGGAAATTCGAGAGTTGCTGTAGTGTCGTTAGGTGATTTTGGATGTGTGTGCAAAATTTCAGGTCATTTGGAGGTGTTTTGATCGGTTTTTTGATCAAATGCGTAGTTCGGAAGTTTTTGAGAAACTTAGGCTTGAATTCAGTGAGAATTGATGAATATAGCATTGCTAGATGTATTTTGATGATTGGAGCAAGTTTGAATGATGTTTTAGAATGGGTTGGCACTTTTGGTTGAGGTCCTGGGGGCCTTGGGGTGATTTCGGATGGCCAACGGGGTAAATTTTGGACTTGATGCATTCTGAAGAGTTCTGGTATCTGGTATTTTCGCTTCTGCGGAAAATGGACCGCAGAAGCGGTTCCGCAGAAGCGAATGCGAGACCCGCAGAAGTGAGTCTTGGACTCGAGGCAGGTTCCGCAGAAGCGGACATATGGACCGCAGAAGCGATCTCGCTTTGCGAAAAATGGACCGCAGAAGTGGTCCTGGGCGAAATGAGAAAAACCGCAGAAGCGGAAGAAAATTCGCAGAAGCGACATTTTTATCGCGGAAGCGGAAAAGCCTGGTCAGGGATATTTAATTCCATCTTCGCGAATTTTTTAAAGAACTTAACATTTTCACTTCGGACTTGGAGGTTATCGTGTGATTTTGGAGAGGGAATTAAGGGACTTCATTGAGGTAAGGAATTCTGAGCGTAAAACATAAATCTAATGTGTTATTACATGAATTAAGGGTGAAAAATCAAGGAATTAGAGGTCAAAAATGGAGGTTAGGGCTTGAACTTAAGAGAAAGAAAATTTGGAGTTTAAGGGAGCATTTCAGCTCGGATTTTGATAAATTTGATATGTATAGACTCGTGGGGATAAGGAATTTGGTGATGTGAATTTTCTGATTATTCGAAAAGTGGGTCCGGGTCTCGGGTTTTGCCAATTTCGTGATTTTTGATATTTTTTGAGTCTTTTCAATTGGGTTATATTCCGTTAGCCTATGGTAATGTATTTCTTGTGGTTTTGATCAGATTCAACGAACGAGGAGGTCGATTCGAGAGTAAAAGGCATAGCGAGCTAGACTTTTGCCAGCTAGAGGTGAGTAATGATAGTAAATGATATCATGAGGATTTGAAACCCCGGATTTGCACAACGTAGTGCTGTATTGAGGTGAAATGCGTGCTTAATGGCGAGCGCGAGGTTGTTTACTACTGGGGATTGTGACTTGGTCCGTCCCGTTTGATATTTTACTGCATATTTGACTAAGTTGATTTGTTTATCATCGTGATTTGGGCTTATTTCCATGTTTTGGGCTTAAAACCAATTATTTGAATCCTTCGGGGATTGTTATTACTATTTTCTCACTATTTTGATACGTTATTTGAACTCAGTCCTGATGATTATACTGTTTTGCAAACTCACCTGGTTTAAATGAATTTTTTAGAATTTAAATGATATTTCATTGATTTTTTGGGCTTAGAACTATTATTTTATTGATGCCCGAGGGGCTTACGATATTTTCTGGACTACGTGAGGCTTTCAGGCCTTGAGTGTGAGGTGAGGAGGCTTTCAGGCCTCGAGTGATATGTGAGGAGGCTCTCAGGCCTTGAGTGTCTTGTAAGGAGGCTTTCAGGCCTCGAGTGTATTGTGAGGAGGCTTTCAGGCCTCGAGTGTGTTGTGAGAAGGCTTTCAGGCCTTGATTTATATGCCACGAGGTGGCTTGATATTGAGCTTGGGCCGTAAGGGGCCCCTCCCGAAGTCTGTAGACCCCGAGTGAGCGCGGGTACCTTCGTGATATGATACTGAGCCCGGGGGCTGATACTGATTTGAGTTATGGGATATTGAGCCCGAGGGGCTGACACTATTTCTGAGCGATTGATACTAGGCCCGAGGGGCAGATTTCTATTCACTATTTATTTGATATCTTACGTGACTTACTGGTTTTACTTTGAAAAGGAAATTTCACTTCTATACTATTCTGTTATACAGATTTACTATTTTTACTGCCTGATATAGAACTGCCTTGTGCTGTTATGTGCTTTCTTACTTTTAGATATTATTTATTATTATTACTCACTGGGTCGGAGTACTTACATTACTCCCTGCACGATATGTGCAGATACAGGCATTGTGGAGGCTATCCCTGAGCACTGATTCTTCCCAGATCAGGAGGCTAGTCGGAGTGACGAGGTAGCTGTTGACGTCCGCAACGCTTATCTCTTCTATTTCATATCTTTGGATTTCCTTCGGACAATTGTATCAGACTTTACATTTTGTAGACTTAATTTAAACTCTGTAGTAGCTCATGACTTGTGACACCCCGATTTCGAGTTATGTCGGGATGATTTCCCTGTTTATCACTTTTCTACCGCGTTTATGATAATTTTATTAATGTTTTAGACTTATTCATGCCAATTAACTGCTAAAGAGGTGTTAATGTTCTGTTGGTTGGCCTTGTCTTCACGAGAGATGCCATCACAACTGGGTTTGGAAATTGGGTCGTGACAAGTTGGTATCAGAGCCTAGGTTACTAGGTCTTGCGAGTCATGAGCTGGTTTAATAGAGTCTCACGGATCGGTACAGAGACGTCTGTACTTATCCTCGGGAGGCTACATAACCTTTTAGGAATAACTTCACATTCTTGGAATTCTGGTGTGCGAACTTGTTGATCCGAGTACTAAACTTCTCTTTGTTCTATTCTCTCACATATGGTGAGGACACGAGCTACCGGACGTGATGGACAACTAGCAATACCACCTACTGAGGCTATTAGGGGCCGTGGACACGATCGTGGTCGTGGTCATGGCAGAGGCAGAGCAGCAGGGGCAGAACGTGTGGATGCTTTAGTTGCCCCGGCTCAGGACCAGGCTCCAGGAGCACCAGTTCAGGCACAAGCTGTGCCCATTGTGATTTCGGGTCTCCAGGAGACATTGGCCCAGATATTGACAGTCTGTATGGGCCTGGCTCAGGTGGTTTCAGCCACCACAGCATCAACATCTACTTTACAGGCCGGGGGAGGCAATCAGACCCCGCTGCTCGCACACCTGAGCAGGTAGTGCAGGGATTACAGACTCCAGAGGCACCTCCAGCTCAGCCTGTTGCTCCAGTGCAGGAGTTCAGGATTCCAGTTATGCCCGAGTATGAGCAACGTCGCCTCGAGAGGTTTGGGAGTCTCCATCCTCTGACATTAGTGGAGCCGAGGGTGAGGATGCCCAGGGTTTTATTAACAGATGTCAGCGGATGCTCAGCACAGCGAGGACTCTTGAGTCCATCGGTGTGGATTTTACTACTTTTCAGTTTACTGGAGCAGCCTTCACTTGGTTGGAGGCGTATGAGAAGCGTAGGCCGGTTGGTGCAGCACCTTTGTCTTGGTAGGAGTTCTCCGTTCTCTTTTTGGAGAAGTGTGTGCCGCGGTCCCGTAGGGAGGAGCTGCGTAGGCAGTTCGAGTGACTACGACAGGGAGACATGACTGTGTCTCACAATGAGATGAGGTTCTCAGAGTTGGCTAATCTTGTAGTTTGGTTGGTTCCATCTGAGTGTGAGCAGATCGGGAGATTTGTGGATGGACTTAACTATCATTTTCGTGTTCTTATGACTAGAGAGAGAGTGCTAGGCATTTCCTTTGAGGAGGTGGTGGATATAGCTCGAGATATTGAGTTAGTTCGCCGCCAGGATCGGGAGGAGAGGGATGCCAAGAGGCCTCGCAGTTCTGGCAGTTTCAGTAGTGCTCCTTCGAAGGGCCAGTTTCAGCAGGGTAGGGGTCGCTCTTTCAGGCCCGCTCAGTCAGCCCGTTCTGAGTATCGTGGGGCATTTTCAGGTCGTGGTCATCAGGTTTTTTAGCAGAGTCATCCATCTCTTAGCGCTCTTCCAGCACAGGGTCCATCCCGAGCTCCATCTGTTCAGGGTTCTTCTAGGCCGAGTGCATCACCTAGTCACTCCAGCGCGTAGGGTTCCTTTCAGTCCCATTCTCCCGCACCGGGGAGTTGTTATGAGTGCGGAGAGTTTGGGCATATGTGGAGGTAGTGTCCTCGTCGAGCTGCTAGCTCATCTCAGCAGAGGGGTCAGCCCTCATCTTCTGGTCTAGTTTCTTCAGCACCCGCCTTGCCAGCTAGGGGTAAGGGTCAGGCAGCCAAGGGTCACCCCAGAGGGGGAGGCCGATCGGGCGGTGTTTAGGCTCGCTTTTATTCTCTTCAAGGTAGGACATATTCCATTACTTCAGATGCCGTCATCACATGTATTATTTCAGTCTGCCACAGGGATGCCTCGGTCTTATTTGATCCCGGTTCCACCTATTCTTATGTGTCTTCATATTTTTCTCATCATTTGGGTACGACCCGAGGGTGTCTTGCCTTACATGTTCATGTATCTACCCTAGTGGGTGATACTATTATTGTAGACCATGTATATCGATCGTGTTTGGTGACTATTGGGGGTCTGGAGACCCGAGTTGACCTATTACAGCATGGTAGATTTTGATGTTATTTTGGGCATGGACTGGTTATCTCCTTGTCATGCTATTCTGGACTGTCATGCTAAGACAATCACTCTGGCTATACCGAGTGTTCCGAGGATCGAGTGGCGTGGTATGACTGACTATGTGCCTAGCAGGGTGATTTCTTTCCTAAAGGCCTAGTGTATGGTTGAGAAGGGTTGTTTATCATATTTGTCTTTTGTGAGGGATATTGGAGCTGAGACTCCTAGCATTGATTCGGTCCCAGTTGTGAGGGAGTTTCCCGATGTGTTTCCTGCAGACCTGTCGGGCATGCCACCGGATAGGGACATTGATTTTGGTATTGACCTGGTGTCGGGCACTCAGCCCATTTCCATTCCTCCATATCATATGGCACCAGCAGAGTTGAAAGAACTAAAGGATCAGCTTTAGGAACTCCTAGATAAGGGGTTCATTCGGCCTAGTATGTCACAGTGGAGTGCGCCGGTTCTATTTGTGAAAAAGAAAGATGGCACAATGAGAATGTGTATTGACTATAGGCAATTGAACAAAGTAACAGTGAAGAACAAGTATCAACTACCTCGCATTAATGATTTGTTTGATCAGCTTCAGGGGGCGAGGGTATTCTCCAAGATCGATCTCCGTTCAGGCTATCGCCAGTTGAAGATCAGGGATTCGAATATTATGAAGACTGCTTTCAGGACTAGATATGGGCACTATGAGTTTATTGTTATTTCCTTTGGGCTGACTAATGCCCAACAACGTTCATGCATCTAATGAACAGTGTATTTCGGTCATATCCGGATTCATTTGTTATCGTTTTTATTGATGATATTCTGGTGTACTCGCATAGCCAGAAGGAGCACGCGCAACATTTGCGAGTGGTATTACAGAGATTGAGGGAGGAGGAACTTTATGAAAAGTTCTCCAAGTGTGAGTTTTGGCTTGGGTCAGTGGCTTTCTTAGGACACGTAGTGTCTAGTGAGGGTATTCAGGTCAACCCGAAGAAGATAGAGGCGGTGCAGAGTTGGCCTAGACCGACCTCAGCCACAGAGATTCGCAGTTTCCTTGGGTTGGCGGGTTACTATTATTGGTTTATTCAGGGATTTTCCTCTATTGCATCGCCCTTGACCAAGTTGACTCAGAAGGGTGCTCCATTTATGTGGTCGGATGAGTGCGAGGAGAGTTTTCAGAAGCTCAAGACAACTTTAACCACGGCTCCAGTATTGGTTTTGCCCTCAGCCGTAGGTTCTTATACCGTATATTGTGATGTATCGAGAGTTGGGATCGGATGTGTATTGATGCAGGAGGGTAGAGTTTTTGCTTATGCTTCTCGTCAGTTGAAGCCCCACGAGAAGAACTACCTTGTACATGATTTGGAGTTGGCTGCTATAGTTCATGCTTTGAAGATTTGGAGGCACTACTTGTATGGTGTATCTTGTGAGGTATTCACCGATCATCGTAGTCTTCATCACCTTTTCAAGCAAAAGGACCTCAATCCGAGGCAGCGGAGATGGCTAGAGTTGCTTAAGGACTATGATATTACCATTCTGTATCAACTAGGGAAGGACAATGTAGTGGCCGATGCTTTGAGCCGAAAGATAGTTAGTATGGGGAGCTTGGCGTACATTCCAGTTGGGGAGAGGCCCTTTGCAGCTGATGTTCAGGCTTTGGCCAATTGGTTGGTAAGACTAGATATTTCGGAGCCCAGTCGGGTATTGGCTTGTATGGTTTCTCGGTTTTCCTTATATGATCGCATCAGAGAGTGCCAGTATAATGATCCACATTTTTTTGTCCTTAAGGATAGGGTTCAGCATGATGATGCCAGGGATGTGACTATTGATGATGATGGCGTATTGAGGATGCAGGGCTGAATTTACGTGCCCAATGTGGATGGGCTTCGGGAGATGATATTGGAGGAGGCCCACAGCTCGTGTTATTCCATCTATCTGGGTGCCATGAAGATGTATCAGGATTTGAGGCAGTACTACTGGTGGAGGAGGATGAAAAAGGATATAGTAGGGTTTATGGCTTGGTGTCTCAACTGTCAGCAGGTAAAGTACGAGCATCAGAGGCCGGGTGGTGTACTCTAGCGGATGATTATTCCCGAGTGGAAGTGGGAGAGGATTACTATAGATTTTGTGAGTGGTCTCCCTCGGACTTTGAAGAAGTTTGATTCTATTTGGGTGATTTTGGACAGGCTGACCAAGTCTGCGCACTTCATTCCGGTATGTACTACCTATTCTTTGGAGCGATTGGCAGGGATCTTTATTCGGGAGATTGTCCGATTGCATGGGGTTCCACTGTCTTTTATCTCAGATAGGGTTACTCAGTTCACTTCTCAGTTCTGGAGGACATTTTAGCGAGAGTTGGATACGCAGGTAGAGTTGAGCACATCATTTCATCCTCAGACGGACGGACAGTCCGAGCGTACCATTCAGGTATTGGAGGACATGTTGCGTGCCTGCGTTATTGATTTTGGGGGTTCTTGGGATGCGTTTTTGCCGCTTGTAGAGTTTGCGTACAACAACAGTTATCAGTCGAACATTCAAATGGCTCCGTATGAGGCGTTGTATGGGAGGCGTTGTAGATCTCCTGTTGGATGGTTCGAGCCCGGCGAGGCTAGGTTATTGGTGTCAGAGATGGTTCAGGATGCTTTGGAGAAGGTAAAGCTGATTTAGGAGAGGCTTCGTACAACACAGTCGCGTCAGAAGAGTTATACGGACCGGAAGGTTCGGGATGTGTCATATATGGTGTGAGCACGTGATTTTTGCCCTATATTCCCAAAAAATTCAAACCAAATGATCTTTTTCATTATTTTATAATTTTGTGAATTTTGTGTCATTTTCTGTTAATTGTTTGCATTTTATTTGTGCATTTTAATTCGTATGAAAAATACAAAAATACATTTGGCATTTGCATTTAGGATTTAACTTCATATTTTAGGATTAATTAGTGATTAATTTTTTTTAGAACAAAATATAAAGAAAATAACAAAAATAGTCCACTTTTGAATTTTTAATTGTTAATTGTTGAATTTGTGACAAAATAGATCTTAATCAATTTTAGGAATTAATTAGTTTAGTTTTGGGAAGTAAATTAGGTCTTGGTTTTTATTTCTGGAATTTTAATGAAATACAAAATAAAATAACAAAAAGAGAAAAAAGAAAACAAAATAAAAAGGAGAAAACAAAAGAAAATAAATTAAAGAAAAGTTGTATTAATAAGAAGACCAAATTGGGACAAATTGGCTTAGCCCAAACCCAAGAAACCCCTCAGATCTAGCTAGCCCAATCCAAACCCGCGTCCCCCAGACCCGGTCCAGTTCCTTAACCAAACGACGCCGTTTGGCGTAGTTAAATCCAGACCATTAATCTCTCATCATCTAACGGCTTGGGTTCATTTAGGGTATTTTAATAAAAAATGTCTGAAAATCCTTGTAATTTTAGAGACATTTTGCCTCTTCCTCGTATCTTTATAGCTTCGCCGGCTCCGCCACCGAAAATCGCCCCACGGCAGCGGTTGACGTCCAACGACCCTGAAACTTACACCACCCCTTCTCCTTCACCTCCCCATTCCATATCCACCATTGATTCTCTCCAAATCCTACCCAATCGCCTCAAATCTGTCAAACCCTAGGCGCCGCCACCACCGTGCACGGCAGCGCCGCCACCAGAAGTCCACCAAAAATCACACCACATGCTATCCCCACGGTCCTCGTTCCTAATCCGTTATCAATGGCTCTCAAATACCACTCAAGGTGCTCGAATTTCAAATCTGAGAAGCGGTAGTGCTTGAGCGTTTGCGTAGGTGAGTTTTCTTAACCTTTTGTTTTTTTAGTTTAGTTTGAATTAGTCTCTTCATCTTGAATGTTTCTTCACGATTAATCGTCTTAGGGTTTCGTTTCCATTTCGAATTAGCAATTGAATTAGTTTCTTCTCGGTGATTTTTTTGTCTGATAGGAAGCATGAGTTCGCACTTGTTAATTCTGTTATGTTCTAATTTCTCTTGTTAATCCATAATCAAGTTTTAGGTCTGTAATGTTATGTTTTTTCTTTTTTTTTTTTAGCTCAGTTTTAATTTGATAATTTGATTAGCTGGATTCTATTTCTTTTCAATTCCTTTTGATCATTAATTTTGTTTAAATAGTAATTGATGGTTCGATAGTAGCATGAACTAGATTTAATTCCCAGTTTTGTTCAGCATTAATTGGAGTCGATAATTCAGTTTAGAATTTTTGGAAGAGTGGCTTGGTTATAGCTGAATAGTCCAGGTTTTTGTTTAGTTAACTGTGGGCTGGGGTCAATCAGTATAGGATGGGTAATTGCAAAGGGGTTCAGGGGCAGTTTGGGTAATTGAAATTGAATTTGAAGGTTGGGTTAGAGTAGAAGGCCCTAACATCTTCTATAATAGGGTCAAGTGTAGGGTTTTAGTAATTGTAAGGCATTAACTTGTTACACAAGTCAGAAAACAAAGGACTAATGGAATAAATAGGTAGGGACTGAAATAGAAAACAGAAAATAAATGCTGCCCTTATCTCTGCCTATAAAAGGCACCACCCATGCCTTGTTTAATAAGTTTGGAGCCTCAATATTCCTAGAATAACCTGACTTCATGTCGGATCCCTAGTAGGAGCGCTTATTTGCATCACATGCATGTGACTTAGGGGACTCAACACAGGGGTTGGGTCCGTCTAGGACAGGTAACAAGATATGAAAAGACCACCATGATGCATTTTACATGTTGTATTTATTTGTCTCGGACTCGCGTGCTGACCGGCTTGAATTTGAAAAAAAAAAGGAAAGAAATAATAGTGTAGAGAGTTGATTACGTGATTTGGCAAAACCCATGTCCAAGTAATGCTGACACTCTGCCGAATTTTTGAGAAAATAAGAGGAGTGTTTGGTGTCAATGGAAAAGGAAACAAAAAAAAAAGGAAAAGAAAAAAATATTTTTATTTGTTTTATGTGCCAATTGAAAAGCGAAACAAAAAGTTTTTTAGACATAGTTTGTGTCATTTGTCAATAAAGAAAAATGAAGAAAAAACGAAACAATTTTAATTTCAATTGTTGGAAAGAAAATACAAAAGGAGTTTTATTTTCGAAAATAGCTAGTTTACTTTCCCGAACTACGCAGGTTTGATTCTCACCGGATGTGAGATACGTAGGCAACCCTCATCGGGTCCAACCATCCCTTTGCAAAGACAGCCAAAAATACCAAAAGTTTAATTTTTATCCAATAAGTCGGGTGATGCCATTCTTGTTGAAAAATAAGCCGAATGTCCCCAAAAGGGCGCCAGAAGGCTGTTTTTACAAGAACAGCCAAGCTGAGTCATTTTAAAATGGTTTGCGGGCATAACCTTAAAATCTCCCTTTTGGAAGTGTTGAAAGGACGTATTTACAAAACTGAGTTTCTTAAAGTAAATATTGTGAAGGATAGCCACTTTTCATGTTTTTTTAAGTCAAAATAAGTCATTACATGGCCAGTTTTCTTTAAATAGTCACAGTTGATATTGGAGCCTTCTCCGTCTTGCGTAGGCCTGTGGCGATGCCGAGTGATGCCCCACGGGCCCCAGGATGTGAAGCTTTGATGTACTCTTGATCTAGTTTTAATCATCGAGTTTGTAGTTTGTTATTTTGAGTCTACTTTTGTAGTTTCCCTTCAAGAAAAACAATTTAAAACAAAGAAAAAACAACAAAATTTTGCATTCAATTTGCAAGAGCTACGCTCGGTCTGATTCATGCGGGGTCATGATACGTAGGCAATCTCCATAGGATTCGATCATAACTAAATGAAAAGGGAAAAAGAAAAGAACAGGGCGGAAAAACAAGAAAGGGAGAGAATAGGAACAACAGAAGACAAAGGCAAGAGTGAAAAGAAGAAAAAAGAGAGGGAAAAGAATAAAAACAGAGGAAGAGAAAGTTTGCAATTGGAACATAAGGAAAAGGCCGGGATGACGCATGCGACCGATCAAAAGCTGTTATTAATATGTTAAATGCCCTAATGCTAACGTGATAGTTTCATTTTGTCATGTCATTCCAGAAAGGTGGTTGGTTTGTGGTTTCAGAGTGGTAACTCGTTTTTACAACACAAGGACAAAAGGCAGTTGGCATCCTGGTAGCCCATTCTTACAACACCCGGGCAAAAACCAAAATGAACATGACAGGCCAAGAATCAGATACCAATATCGTGGACCCATCAAAAGAGGTGGAAGTGGTAGATGTTAAAGCAATGAAGGAAGAGATGTATAAGTTGAGGCAGCAGATGGCCGAGATGCATCAGGCTTGGGCTAAAGGTCAGCCAGCGCCAGTTTATCCTGCCAATCCAGCATATATCCCACCTTTGGCTCAGTCTCAGGAGCTTCCTCTTGTGCATGCATCTGCACCTTTCCCTTTCCACCAACAAAGTTATAGCACCAACTCCTATCCTCCCCAGGCTCCACCACCCAAACAAAACCCTCCTCCACCAATTACCCCTGTCTTTGTGGCGCCTCCACCTGCCACATGGCAAAGATCTTCCAGTGAGCCATTGTTTCAAGCTCACGACAGTCAGTGCTATCCTCCTGAGCCTACTTTTAAAGTGCCTGAGCCATATTCTTACACCCCTCACTTCGAGCTCCCGGTGGAAACTGAAAAGCCGCTTAAAAACCCGGAGCAGGAAGAGATGATTCGGAAAGTAAAAAGCCTGGAGCAGTCCTTCAGGAACATGAAAGGGTTGGGTGGCCAAGTCACTATGGCCTATAAAGATTTGTGTCTATTCCCAGATGTTCAGTTACCCGCAGGGTTCAAAATGCCAAAATTCAACTTCTATGGTCATGGTGACCCGGTGGCCCACCTGAGGGGATTTTGCAGCAAAATGAGAGGGGCCGGTGGGAAAGATGAATTACTAATGGTGTACTTCAGTCAAAGTCTCAGTGGTGCCGCTTTGGAATGGTATACGCGGCAAGATCATGCCCGATGGTACACATGGGATGATTTGGCCCAAGAATTTGCAGGCCACTTTCAATACAACCTCGAGATAGTCCCCGATCGACTCTCATTGACCAAAATTGAGAAGAAGCCCGGAGAAAGCTTTAGAGAGTACGGATTTCGGTGTAAGGAACAGGCTGCAATGGTCGATCCTCTAATGAGAGAGAGTGAGATGGTCGATTATTTCTTACAAGCTTTGGAGCCTACCTATTATGGTCACATGGTGTCAGCAGTGGGAAAATCTTTTAACGAGGTAGTAAAAACAGGAAGTATGGTTGAAGAGGGGCTCAAATCCGATAAAATCATGAGCTATTCGGAAATTAAGGCAACTACCCAGGCTATCCAGAGTGGAGGGGTACTGGGAAAGAAAAAGAAAGAAGATGTGGCGGTAGTTGACTCGAGAACTTGGTCCAGGGGCCCATCACCATATCACCATCAACCTCGACCCCGTCCCCAAACTTACTCCCACATTCCACAGAACTATTACCCACCCCATGGCCCCCACTTCTCTGCGACATGGCGTGCACCCACTCCAAAAAATACTTACCCAAATCAAAACACCTACCCACCTCCAAGAGCCTACAGGAACCCCCCTGGAGCGGGTTTGCGGGCCAACCAATATCTCAAGCAAGAAAGGGCGCAGAAGCAGGAAACTTTCACCCCCATCGGAGAGTCATATGCAGACTTGTTTGAGAAACTAAAGCATTATAACCTGATTGCACCAGTCCCTCCGAATCAGGTGGACAAACGTACAAGAAGCTTTGACCCTTCTAAAAGGTGTGAATACCATTCCAATGCCCAGTGGCACGATGTCGAAAGTTGCCAGGATTTGAAAAGAGAGATAGAAAGAATGATTTAGGAAGGGATAATTGCGGTCCAGGACAGTGGCACCCAGAACATTGCACAGAAACCTTTACCTGCACATGATGGTGCACATTTTGTGGGGAAGATCCATGGCGACGGGGAGTATGAGAATCCTCTCGGAAACTTGTTGAATGAAGGTCCCAGTAATTTTGATGGGCAATCCAGTGGCTAAGGTGTCAAGTTATGTGATTGGAAAGGCGCTCCCCCTCTTGGCAAACTAGAGTGGAACTTTGGTGGTTTATTTTGTTGTCATTTCTGTTGTCCGGGTTATTTTCAGGGTTGTAATCCGGACATTGTCTTGTGACTCAAACCCTTCTATCTTTTCACTTTGCTTTGTTTAGTCATAATAGCTTGTTTAGCGTCGTCTAAGTTTGTTCAAGGGCTGTAACTAGTTCAGTTTGCTTGTTTTGATGTTTAAATCCTTTCACTGTCAGTCTAATGCAATTCCCTATTTCCTGCCATTTCTAGTCATTTTATTTAGTTCACTCCTCCCTTTACAATTCTTTTATGCTGGTTCTAGTGACATGACATGCACGCATAATTCTCATCCTGGTTTTAAAAGTCAGTTTAGTAACGAAGCAATGAAATAATATTGAAGTTGTAAGGACATTCAAGGGAAATGAACAAAGGCATTTTGAGATCACTTCGAGCACAAATTAAGTGAAACTGGGAGGCAAATAGAATATAAAGAAATACTGTTGAAATGCATCATGCCGCATCGGTTTGAAGCCAAAGGCAGGCTTACCCTAAGTCTATAGGGACCGTTCGTGGTACTGAGATTGTTGTCCAATGGTGCTAAGCAATTGACAAATACAGAAGGCAAGTATGTGAATCAATCAAAAGGTGTTATGTGTGTTTTCCTCAGCTTGTTTAACTGTGTAGTTTGTACTTGGCATGTTTTGGGATATTGGAATGACGAAGGCATTTTATTCTGCTATCCAAATACTTTATCCTTTGTTACCCCTTTGAGCCTCGGTTGTTTTCTTGCATACCCCTCTTTTGGAAATAAATATAAAACTCGTAAGCCCGAGCGGGGAAAATCAGCGGAGAAACAAGAGAAAAACAGTACAAAAGAAAAGAAAAGAAAAGAAAAAAAAAGAAGAGAAATGAAAAGAAAAGAAAAGAGAAAAGAAAAGAAAAGAAAAGGAAAAAGAAGAAAGGAAAAAAAAGAAAAGAAAAGAAAAGAAGATAAAAGAGAAGAGAAGGAAAATAAAAGAAATGAAAAGAAAGAAAAGGGAAATATGGAAAAAGGAAAGATCGCAACAACAAAAGTAGTCGCCTGAACTATGTTTGACTTGATCCCGAAAGGGTACGTAGGAAGCCTCTCTCTGAGGTTCAGTCACACCAAAACAAAAGTCCAAAGTCCCCAAGAAGGAAACTGGGGCAGGATTTATGGTTGTTGGGAAGATCTGATTCTGAAAGTTGTAATGTTGAACCCATGTTGAATTGTTTTTTGAGCCTTGATACCCTTCTTTCTATCCCCATCCAAAAGCCTGCATTACGGTCCAAATAAAGACCTTTCGATCAGTCTTCAGGAAATGCCAAGTCAAGCGAGCAGAGGTGAATTATATCAGGGACAACACTCTAGTCCAAACGAAGGAAATGAAGAATGAGAGAATCTTGTCAATGAGAACCCTCACGGGTACCCCAAGGCGATGAAAGATGAGGGAAATCAAAATGAGAGAGTCTTATTGGTAAAAACCTTCACGGGCACCGTAAGGCAACGGTGAGTTGAGAGAAAGACCAAAATGAGAGAGGCTTGATGGTGAAAACCCTACGGGCACCATAAGTCGAATAAGGATAGTGAATCAAATCAGGCAAGCGGAGCATTGAAGCCTAGTTTCATGGTGAAAGAGGTACAAATAAGAGTTGAACATCAGATTTGCCAAACAGAGTAGGCTGCAGGTGCATGTCAAGTTCGCTAGAGTCGGTATCCACATCTGATGGTTTGCTACTCTGTAGGTTTCTTGTTAGGAATCGTCTCTTTCCATTATCCTTTACTCTATTCCTCCCACCTGGTTTTACTCTCTCTTCCTGGGTCTAATGTTCAAAACAAGTGAGAAATGAATTCAAAATCTGCCACCAAGCTTTCCAATTAAACAAAACGGGACCTGGTGAGCACATAAAGGCATCTAGCCAGGAGAAAACAGCAGGCACGCTGAGTTGGCCACAATCAACATGCTTTGGGATTCGTGTGAAATACAAAGGTTTGATACGTCTCAATTTAGGAACCATGAAATAGATGGAGGGCATTTTGGTGAACGGATCAGAGGTATTCTCCGTGTCAAGGGTAGCAAAGAAAGTGGTTAGTCAATAAAAAAACAAGATCTGCGAGTGGGAATCAGTTATCATGACAAGTGAAGGGACAATAAACTCAAGGCCAAAGCCAGTGGTCAATAAAGAACATCAAGTACACAAAGTAAGGACAATAGACATGTTGCGGGATTCATATGAGACATGAAGATTTGGGAGATGACCGTTCATGCAAGGCAACAAATGGAGGATGTCGGGCCACCTTCAAAGTTCAAGGCCACAAACCAACCACCACATTTTAAACTCACAAGTTTTCTTTGTTTGAAACAGGAACAACGCAGTGCAAGAAAGTTGGAAGAAAAGAGAAGAAAAGAAAAGGGAAGACAACGAGAGCCGACAAAAGGGAAGTTTCTCAAAATCTTTGTCCTTGCCTGTTTTGTGCACAAAATACTGCCATTGCTTTTCACATTTTTCCTCCTAGTATAAAAGGCCTAGTCTGATGGAGCTTTCGCCAAATCAAATCTTAGTCTGATGAAATAACCGAAAACGGACCTAGTTTGACGAATCTTCTCCTAGAGTCAAAATTTTAGTCTGATGAATCTTCTCCTAGAGTCTAAATCTTAGTCTGACGAATCTTTATCCTAAGATAACAAACTTTTAGTCTGATGAATCTTCTCCTAGAATCTAAATCTTAGTCTGACGAATCTTTCTCCTAAGATAACAAAATAGACTTAGTCTGATGAATCTTCTCCTAGAGTCTAAATCTTAGTCTGACAAATCTTTCTCCTAAGATAACAAAGGACCTAGTCTGATGAATCTTCTCCTAGTGTCAAAACCTTAGTCTGATGAATCTTTCTCCTAAGACAACAAAACACCCTAGTTTGAGGAACCGCCTCCTAGGATCAAAATCTTAGTCTGATGAATTTCTCCTAAGATAGCAAAACATCCTAGTCCGAGGAACCGTCTCCCGGGATCAACATCTTTGTCCGATGAATCTTTCTCCTAAGATAGCAAAATGGACCTAGTCTGGTGACCCTTCTCCTAGGATCCCAACCTTAGTCTGATGAGTTTTTCTCCTAGGGTTAAAGTCTTAGTCTGATGAATTTTTCCTCCTCAGATAGTAAATCTAGTCTGATGAATCTTCTCCTAGGATAAAAATCTTAGTCTGACGAATCTTTCTCCTCAGATAACAAAAGACCCAGTTTGATGAATTTTCCCCGAGGATCAAAATCTCAGTCTGATGAAACTTTCTCCTAAGATAACTAAAAATGGGCCTAGTCTGATGAACCTTCTCCTAGGGTCTACATCTTAGTCTGATGAATTTTTCTCCTAAGATAGAAAACCTAGTCTGATGAATTTTCTCCTAGGATAAAAATTTTAGTCAAATAGTTTTACTCACAAGGGTCGTACATGCCAATCAAGTCTTTCGTTTTGCTCTCGCCATCATACCAATAGCTTAGGTAACAACTCACAAGTCTGCCCGTCCACCAAACTAGGACGAAAATTTTCTTTGTTTGTCTATTTTGTTACAGTCAGGAGCCTACCTGGAGAACAAGGGAATACTTTTCAAGTTTAGCAATCAGGAGCCCGCCTGGAGAACAAAGGAATACTTTTCAAGATCAGCAATCAGGAGCCCATCTGGAGAACAAGGGAATACATTTCAAGTTCAGCAGTCAGGCGCCTACCTGGAAAATAAGGGAAGTACAGTTCAAATTTTAGCTTTCAAATTTGTAGTATTTTGATAACATGATGCGCCCAGCCACCAAACTGGGGCAGAAAATTTTCTTTGTTTGTTTATTTTGTTGCAGTCAGGAGCCCACCTGGAGAACAAGGGAATACTTTTCAAGCGTTGCAGTCAGGAGCTTACTTGGAGAACAAGGGAATACTTTTCAAGCGTCAGCAGTCAGGAGACCGCCTGAAGAATAGAGGCACATATGTCAAATTTCTGTAATCAAGCATCACTCGGAGGAATGGAAAAACATCTCCAATCACAATTCAAGGCAACAACAAGGATTCCATCGAAAGAATACAAGTTCAAGGCAACACGAGAGCAAGTTTGAAGACATAGTTAGGACCTTTTTGTAATTCATAGATCATAGCTTAGGATAGCTTCTTTTATTTTGACACGGTGTAATAAGGAGATCAGCAAGCAGTGGCAGCAGCAACAACAGTGAAATCACAACTCCAGGTAGTCCCAGCTACCAAACCTTCCCGAACTACACTGACCTGATTCCTATTTAGCCAATGATATGTAGGTAACCTCCGAAGCAGGGTGCGGTCAAACTTTTCAAAAATGCTTCACACGGAATATTCAAACGGGCAAAAATTGCTCGTTTCTGCTCACTTGTCTTTGCACGAAAACTCTTCGTGTTTCCGGGCAAAGAGAGGCAGCTGTGAGCACGTGATTTTTGCCCTATATATGAATTATTCCCAAAAAATTCAAACAAAATGATCTTTTTCATTATTTTACAATTTTGTGAATTTTGTGTCATTTTCTGTTAATTGTTTGCATTTTATTTGTGCATTTTAATTCGTATGAAAAATACAAAAATACATTTGGCATTTGCATTTAGGATTTAACTTCATATTTTAGGATTAATTAGGGATTAATTTGTTTTTATAATAAAATATAAAGAAAATAACAAAAATTAATTTGGTGCTGATTTGAGTGGATCTATTGGTTCTATTTGATTTTTTTTTAAACTTTCTGGGTTGTCGGTAATTCAATACTACTAAGAGCTATTTGTTATTGCTGTTGATTCAATTGTCGCCTTGCTGACCCTTTCTCCTCTATTTTTATACTGTTTCCAGGTACTTATCGTGAAACTCAGTCTTATGTAGCTCTTCTGCTGGAAAATGAAATGAAAATTTGAAGATTCTGCTATGATTTGTCATTTTAGCTTCATTACATTTTAAGCAATTTTATGTTATTTGGGTGAGAAGGTCTTGTTGAAAGTTTCGCCCATGAAGGGTGTTATGCGGTTGTGAAAGAAAGGGAAGCTGAGTCCGCGGTTTATTGGACCTTTTGAGGTACTTATGAGGATTGGGGAGGTGGCTTATGAGCTTGCCTTGCCAACCAGCTTGTCAGGCGTGCACCTGGTGTTTCACATATCTATGCTCCGGAAGTATGTTGGGGACCCGTCCCATGTTTTGGACTTCAATACTGTTCAGTTGGATGATGACTTGACCTATGATGTGGATCCAATGGCTATTTTGGGTCATCAGGTTCGAAAATTGAGATCAAATGATGTAGCTTCGGTAAAAGTGTAGTGGAGAGGTCGGCCCATGGAGGAGGCTACTTGGGAGACCGAGCGGGAGATGCAGAGCAGATATCCTCACATGTTTAGGGCTCCATGTATGTTTCTTGACCCGCTCGAGGACGAGCTTTTATTTTAGTTGGGGAGGATGTGATGACCCGGCCCATCGTCACGTGAGTTAACGCCCCGTTTCCCCCATTTTATGTTTCTCTATGCTTTATTATCGGTATTTGAGGTGATCGAGTTTAATTGGATTGGCCTTAGATGGAAATGAGGCACTTAGTATCTTTAAGGAAGGCTTATTTTGGAAAAGTCAACTGGATGTTGACTATTGAGTTAGAGGGCTCGGATGTGATTTTCGGTGATTCGGTTAGCTTTGCGGGATGATTTGTGACTTAGGAGCGTGATCAGAATTGATTTTGGAGGTCCGGTGTAGAATTAGGCTTGAATTGGCGAAGTTAGTATTTTGGCGAATTTCGGTTGATAGGTGAGATTTTGATCCGAGGGTCGGAATGGAAATTTGAGAGTTGCTGTAGCGTCGTTAGGTGATTTTGGATGTGTGTGCAAAATTTCAGGTCATTCGGAGGTGTTTTGGTTGGGTTTTTGATCAAATGCGTATTTCGGAAGTTTTTGAGAAACTTAGGCTTGAGTTCGGTGAGAATTGATGATTTTTGCGTTGTTAGATGTGTTTTGATGATTGGAGCAAGTTCGGATGATGTTTTAGAATGGGTTGGCACTTTTGGTTGAGGTCTCGGGGGCCTCGGGGTGATTTCGGATGGCCAACGGGGTGAATTTTGGACTTGATGCATTCTGAAAAGTTCTGGTATCTGCTATTTTCGCTTATGCGGAAAATGGACCGCAGAAGCGGTTCCGCAGAAGCGAATGGGGGAGCCACAGAAGCGAGTCTTGGACTCGAGGCAGGTTCCGCAGAAGCGGACATTTGGACCGCAGAAGGGGTCTCGCTTGTGCGAAAAATAGACCGCAGAAGCGGTCCTAGGAGAAATGAGAGAAACCGCAGAAGCGGAAATAAATCCGCAGAAGCGACATTTTTATCGCAGAAGCAGAAAAGCCTGGTCAGGGATATTTAATTCCATCTTCGCAAATTTTTGAAAGAACTTAACATTTTCACTTCGGACTTGGAGGTTATTGTGTGATTTTGGAGAGGGAATCAAGGGACTTCATTGAGGTAAGGAATTCTGAGCCTAAAACATAAATCCAATGTGTTATTACATGAATTAAGGGTGAAAAATCAAGGAATTAGAGGTAAAAAAATGGAGGTTAGGGCTTGAACTTAAGAGAGAAAATTTGGGGTTTGAGAGAGCATTTGAGCTCGGATTTTAGTAAATTTTATATGCATAGACTCGTGGTAGGATAAGGAATCCGGTGATGTGAATTTTCTGATTTTTCGAGAAGTGGGCCCGGGGCTCGAGTTTTGCCAATTTCATGATTTTTGATATTTTTTGAGTCTTTTCGATTGTGTTATGTTCCCTTAGCCTATTGTAACGTATTCCTTGTGGTTTTGATCAGATTCGACGCACGAGGAGGTTTATTTGAGAGAAAAAAACATAGCAAGCTAGACTTTTGGCCGGCTAGAGGTGAGTAATGATAAAAAATGATATCTTGAGGGTTTGAAACCCCGGGTTTGCATAATGTAGTGCTGTATTGAGGTGAAATGCGCACTTAATGGCGAGTGCGGGGTTGTTTACCACTGGGGATTGTGACGTGGTCCGTCCCGTTTGATATTTTATCGCGTATTTGACTAAGTTTATTTGTTTATCGTCGTGATTTGGGCCTATTTCCATGTTTTAGCCTTAAAGCCAATTATTTGAATCTTCGGGGATTGTTATCACTATTTGCTCACTATTTTGATATATTAGAACTCAGTCCTGCTGATTATACTATTTTGCAAACTCATCCCCTTTAAATGAATTGTTTAGACTTTAAATGATATTTCACTGATGTTTTGGGCTGAGAACTATTATTTTATTGACGCCCGAGGGGATTACGTTATTTTCTGGACTGAGTGAGGCTTTCAGGCCTTGAGTGTGAGGTGAGGAGGCTTTCAGGCCTCGAGTGATATATTAGGAGGCTCTCAGGCCTCGAGTATATTGTGAGGAGGCTTTCAGGTCTCGAGTGTATTGTGAGGAGGCTTTCAGGCCTTGAGTGTGTTGTGAGAAGGCTTTCAGGCCTTGATTTATATGCCATGAGATGGCTTGATATTGCGCTTGGGCCATAATCCGTAGAACCCCAGTGAGTGCGGGTACCCATGTGATGTGATACTGAGCCCGAGGGGCTGATACTGATCTGAGTGATGTGATACTGAGCCCGAGGGACTGTAACTATTTCTGAGCGATTGATACTGGGCCTGAGGGGTAGATTTCTATTCACATTTATTTGATATCTTACATGACTTACTGATTTTACTTTGAAAAGGAACTTTCACTTCTATACTGTTCTGTTCTACGGATTTACTGTTTTTACTGCCTGATATAGAACAGCCTTGTGCTGTTATGTGCTTTCTTACTTTCAGATATTATGTATTATTGTTACTCACTGGGTCGGACTACTCACATTACTCCCTGCACCATGTGTGCAAATACAAGCAGTGTGGAGGCTACCCCTGAGCACTGATTCTTCCCAGATCAGGAGGCTAGTCAGAGTGACGAGGTAGCTGTTGACGTCCGCAACCCTTATCTCTCCTATTTCATATCTTTGGATTTTCCTTCGGACAGTTGTATTAGACTTTACATTTTGCATACTTAATTTAAACTCTGTAGTAGCTCATGACTTGTGACACCCCGATTTCGGGCTATGTCGGGATGGTTTCCCTGTTTTATCACTTTTCTTCCTCATTTATGAAAATTTTATTAATGTTTTAGACTTATTCATTCCAAGTAACTGCTAAAGAGGTGTTGATGTTCTGTTGGTTAGCCTTGTCTTCACAAAAGACGCCATCACGATCGGGTTTGGGAATTCGTGACATCGCCCAACACCATTGCCGGGCAAGCCAACGCTAAAAATATAAATAAGTTCTTATTTTTACATTTACTGAATAATTGTAGCAATTTATTATGTTAAGGCTAAAATAAGTAATAACCAGTAATGTACCAAAATAGTTATACAAATCCCAAAAGAATAGTCTACTAATTTGTGTGCCAAGACCTGGTGTCACAAGTTGTGGGCAACTAGTAGAATATAAAAAAGAACAATTCTATCCTACTGTCCAGAACAGAATAGACAGCAAACAAAAATAAGTAAAGACAGACTCTATCACGCTGCTGAACGGCACAGGAAGGAAGCAGCTGACCGTGAATGCCACAAAATATGCTCAAAGATACGCACCAGACTGATAGCGGGATGTAACTGCCACAAATCATGTACAATTAAGTACAGAAGTATAGTATGAGTACATAAACAATATGTACCCAGTAAGTATCCTGTGTAATCTTGAAGAAGTAGAGACGAGAAGTCGACTTGTCACTCACTAGGGTCAAATAAGATGAGATATGAGTTATACTGAGCATGGATAAGAAAAATAAATAGCAGTGTATAGCAAAACTAACAAGTCCTCTCCTAGATAATGTCACAGCTGACAACTAACATTCGAGGACAAATAATAAATTCAAATCATAGAAAAATACTGGGTAAAGCAGACACAAATAGTGCGGAGGTCGTATGGCCCGATCCAACATAAAGTAAATTGTGCACTGCTGAGGATCGAATGGCACAAACCATAGACACATCTATTATCACGCTCGCGAATCAACCATGTGATGCGGTCAAATGTAATTAAACACAACAACAGGCAGACAAGAACATATATCTGGAGAGCAATTACTCAGTGAATTATCAACTTCTCTTTAAAAAAGGCCTAGAAAGGTCATGTTCCTCTTAACTAGTCTCATTTACCATAATCACCATGATTAAGCAATCCAAATTAAGTATAGAGTTGCAAGAATACCACATAAAGTATGCTTTTGGGTCCTAGACTACCCTAACTTAGCACAATAGTAGCTACGTACGGACTCTCATCACTTAGTACGTACGTAGCCCCCGCATTTAATGGCAAATTATTAGGTTTTATCACCTATGTGGGCAATTCCCTCTTACAAGTTTAGATAAAAGACTCACCTCGCTCCAAAGTGCACTTCCAATACCAAGAACGAGCTCAAACTCTCAATTTGGAGGCGAACGATCCAAAACTAGATAAATGAGGTAGGAACTAGTCAATACAAGCTTACAAGATCGTATTCTAAATGTCTAAACAATTCCCCACCCGTAATCACAAGTTTCCTAAAATCCAACCCGGGCCCACGTGCCTGGATTCTGAAATTTTTCAAAGAAAGTTGTTCTTCATAACCCAAGGATCAATAATATATGATTTCTAATTCATTTCATTAAAAATTTCGTGGTCAAATCCAACTTTTGTCAAAACCCTAGGTTTTTCATGATTTAATACTGGTATTTAATCTACCTAAGACACAAGTATTAAACTAGAAATAGATGGAATAAACGTACCTCAAGATTCTAGGTGAAGGTCTCCTCTCAAAGCCCTAAAATCGCCCAATGGAGGTGTGAAAAATGGCAAAATCAACTTAGAACCTGCAATAAATGAAGCTCATTGCTTCAGTGATTTCTGCATCTACGGTCCCGCTTCTACGAAGAAGAGACCGCATCTGCGGAATTTGGCCAAACGAGCAGGGATTGCTTCTGCGGTCTTGGAGCCGTTTTTGCGGTTTTGGGCCTGGTCTACCTTGACCGCATCTATGAGAGGACGACTGCTTCTGCGATCTCGCACCTGCAGTTAACCAACCCCAGGTGCGGTTATGACAAACGCAGATGCTTCAGCTCTTCTCAACTTTTCCAACTTCACTCGAGCCTCATCCAATTGACGTTCGGGGCTTTCGGGCCCCGCCCGAACATACCGACAAGTCCAAAATCATGAAACGAACCTGCTGAACCTTCGAAACGCACGAAACAATGCTAATATAAGAATCACCCTCTAAAACCAAATGAATCAAACTTATGAACTCCAAGTTCTTAATTATCCTCTAACAAGCCGAAATGCACTTAAACTACTCGGATTGACACTAAATTTTGAAGGCAAGTCTTAAATATTATATTGGACCTATATTGGGCTCTGGAACAAATCCACGATACCGATACTAACGTGATCAATCATTATTTTGTTTCTTTAAATCCTTGAATTTTTAGTTTAATAATTTCTAATAAAAATTTATTACTCGGCCTAGGGACCTCGAAATTTGATTCCGGGCATATGCCAGGTCCCATATTTTCCTACGTCCCTTCGGGATCATCAAAACACAATTTTGGGCCCGTTTGCTAAAAATATTGACGAACGTCAAACTTAACCTTTTAAGAAAATCTTAAGGAATCAAATGAGCACATATTAACCCAAATTCTTCCAAATTCCGAACCAACCATCCCCGCAGGTCGTAAATTAGTTAAAACAAGCGTGGAAATTTTTATTCAGGAGGACAGGGTTCTAAAAAGCAAAACGACCAGCCGGATCATTATAAATACTCATTATTCTAATGTTTGAATTTACATACAATTAATTTTGGTTCTTATCTTCTTAAGTGTTATTGACAGATTTTTTTTCGTAAAAAAATTGAATGATTGGTGAATTTTATTCTTTAAAGTGTGTCCTTATCTCTAATTTAATATTGCAATCACTCAACTAAATGTATCTCATAAAAGCAATGTTTTAACTACTAGAATAATGCAATATATTAATGGAATAAAAGTTTTAACATTTACGTTGTAAGGTAAGAGGAGGAGGTCTTCCTAATAATCTTTTGTCCGAAAGTATGTATTTTTTCTCATAAGAATTTTCAACTTCTCAATATACTACTAACAATAATTTATTTTATTTTATTTGTCTAGTTAGTAGTTTTAAGAATCTATGCAACTTTAATTTTAATTTTAATTTTAATTTTTATTAGTCTTGGAATTTCTTAATTAGATAAAACTTAAATAATCTTCATTGGTAATATACAATTAACTATACATCTCATAGATTATTTGTTATAATTGAACTAAATTTATGAATTATACCAAATGTATTTTATATATTGACGATATTCTTTCTCATAAAAAGAGGGATAATATCTGCATTTTTGTTATATTGATAAAAAATATTAAATTTTATTGATGTTTTTTTAATCCCTGAGCAAAGCGCGGGTAAATTTACTAGTATATTATAAAATAAAATTTTTTCTTATCTATACCATATATGAAATCTTATTACCAAAAATGTGTATAGTATCTAAATTACCTGCCTAGTCCATATTTTTCCTACAATTTCTTTACCATTTGTTTAATACACGATTAATTTGGCAGAATCTTCCATAATTAACGCACTAAAAATCAGGAAAAAATCTTGCGATTGATTGAGTCTACATTAAAATTCTGCGTTAATCACCTGTGAACAATCAGGAAGCCATTATGGAAGTAAATATTCTTCCAGATATTTTCCACCATTGATAGCCATTAAAAAACTTGAAAGCTTTAAATTCAAATTTGGGTTTTTAAAAATCATTATTTGTTTAGATTGGGTGTTATTGAAAATAATCGGGAATATGGTTTGGAGTTTATATCTCAATTTTGAGGGGTATTGGTGAAGATTAGACTTGGTTTTAACTGAATTTCAGATTGAAACTCGAAGAAGAAGAAGAAGAAGAAGACATACTGTAGAAATTGTAGATAAATTATAGATAAATTATATATTATTTGTATTCTGATTGTAGATGCTTTATTTTCTATTTTTACAAATAAAAAATGGCTAAAACTTCTACAAATCTTCTCAAAAAACGTAATTATGTCAAAAATCACAATTATGCTACAATTGGATGGGAATTGGAATATAAAAATTTAATGTACCCAGTTTGTAGATATTTTGTAGATAAATTGTAGATATTTGTATTCTAATTGTAGGTTCTTTGTTTTCTGTTTTCACACATCAAAAACGACTAAAACTTCTACAAATCTTCTGCAAAAAACGCAAATATGTCGAAAATGTCAATTATGCTACAATTGAAATGGGAATTGGGATATTAAAATTCAATGTATCCAGTTTGTAGATATTTTGTAGATAAATTGTAGATTATTTGTATTCTGATTGTAGATGCATTATTTTCTGTTTTCACAAATCCAAAACGACTAAAACTTCTACAAAATCTTCTGCAAAAAACAGTCTACAATTTATCTACAAATCTTCTACAATTTATGTATGTCATGTCTTCTTCTTCGAGTTTCAATCTGAAATTCATTGGTTTGAAGGTAAATATTGTATAGAATTTTGAGATGAACATCAACATTTATATTTAACTATCTTTTAATTCTTTTAGGTGTTTCCTGAAGAGCTATTTGTTCAGCTACTGAAAGTGACATTGCATCCGGATGTCGAAATTTGTATTGGAAGACACCACATCTTTTTTGTTCTCCTAATTCCAAGTTCGAACCATATTAGACATGACATAACCAACCATACAAGGAAATGGAATGCCAACGGTATGTTAATTACCGCTCTACTTGAGAAGCTTCGAAAGGAAAATGATGGAATTAAGTTGAAGGAAAGGTCTGGTAGTCCAGATGATTTAAAGGAGAGGGACATAGTTGACGAAGAATGGAATAAGAGTTGGGCCCTAAAAAATTCTCCAAGTAGAGCAGGTCTTCGGAATTAGGGGGATAGAGAAATATGAGATATATGGACACCTTTAATTAAGGAATAAAAACTGCCCATTAATTAGACCCTTAATTAAGTATGGTATATGATTGGTAATTTGATATACTAAGTGTAATTAAATCAAACTTTAAACATTGAGGATAATAAGGTTTCTTATGTGGCATAGTAATGTAAAAATCCCTTATAAAATCTACTAATTCAATTGAGGAATTCTTCATGAGCAATCAATGTATATGGGTCCCGAGGTTACTTTCCAAACACATTAAAAAATTGGGATAATATTTAAAGATCGGCCCTGTCAAACACCCATTTAGATTCGCATCGTGCTCATTAAAGAGGCAAAAAACGCTCCTAATAAACCAAAAAAAGGCTTTATTATCATATTCGAATTCGAGATTTTTGATTAGTGAGGGAGAAATCCTATCTATCTTGCGGTGATATAATTTTCTGCTCAAACGTTTATGTATCAGAACTAATTAATTGTCTTCAGTTAATTTTTTAGATTTTCTAATATATGATTCTAAAATCATTCAATAATTTGTTACGTACAATAAGACAGAACCTTCTCTACTTTTCTTTATTGCAAGTAAGATTTTACGGCTAGTTTTCTTGATATCATTGAAAATCATATAGGCATACATTGCTCCAATTAATAAATCTTACGCGATGCATATCTAAATTAATCATACCCCAATATAGAAGTCGAACGCTCGAAGAACCAAAAATATATGTGTGCTTCTATGTTTTATAAAAGGCGAAATACATAAATAACCCCTCTAAGTTGTCTGTAACGGTCAGTTGAACACCTCAACCGAGACTATTTCCAGTTAAACACTTCAAGTGGCTCTTAAATGTATCACGTGAACACCCGAGTCTGGCAAATTATATGTGTGAGTTGCACTCGCCAGTGACATGCCAAATGAATCAATTAAAGAATGACATGTGTAATTTATAATAAAGTTTTGATAAATATAAACTAAACACATTTAAAAATCTTTTTATTGTTAACCCCCCGCCCCCCCTCTGCCCCCCATCTTCTTCCTTCTCACTCCCCCTCT
>MU790018.1:0-24517 GCA_026770625.1 Nicotiana glauca
TTTCTTTTTCTGGTTCTTTTCCAAGGGTGTAATAGTAGAATCAGGATCTTAGGTGTAAATCATTGTGATCAGTTTAGTGTAGTTTCCTAGTATCGAGCATGTATACCTGTACATAGCGCATTCCCTCCTATAGTCATTCTTGTCGACTTTTCCCAATGATAGATAGATTGACGATTGTCTTAAGGGAATTTGTCTCTATGATCAATTCTGTGAATCTGAGGCTCGCTCTGTGACTCTATGGCAACCCATAATTATACTTGTGCTTGTGATGAAAGCTTTGAGTTGCAGAATGGTTACTCGGAAGTGTCAAATAATGTAAATGAAGCAGTTCATGTACAATGTGTGTGTGAGTTTGTATATAATTCTTATATTTACTTCTATCATCTAGAACTTGCCCGGTTAGTCTTTCAATGCTAATGATAGTATGTTTGGTTAGAGGAATGATCTTAGGCATTCGTTGTGCTTATGTGCAAAACCTCTTTAGCCTTTCAAGCCTACCCGTGCATAAAGGATACCACTAGCACCCAATTTGAGCCTTTTAACCTTTCTTTGGCCAACTCATTACAAACCTTTCCCGTTTTGAAAAGCAATTTCCTCTCTTGAACCCGTCCCTCTTTGAACATTGAGAATGAGGCTAAAAGCCTAAGTTGGGGGTAAGGTCAAAGTGGAAGATCGTTAAGGTTGTATGTGAGTTTAGGGCAACATGCCTCAAAAGAGTTTGTGAAATTGTTCAATCTCCAAAAAAAAAATGATGATCAAAAGCAAGAGAAGAAAAAGAAAAAAGAAAAGAAAATATAATAATGCTTATGTTTACAAAATTGGGAGTCTTGAACAACAATGAAAAGGTATGTAAGGTAGCTCTATACTGGAGGCTAGACGAAAACAAAGATATGGGGGTTTGAAAAGGAGTGCAAAAGAATGGTAAAATGTGATTAGTGTTCAAAGAGGGTGAAGTCACTTGTACCCAAATGTTTATCCAACCCATCCCTGAACCTACATTACAAGCCAAAAAGCCCTTATGAGACCTCCAACCGAACATTCTTGAATAAGCGGCGAATTAAAATAAGGGCAAGCCTATGGTATGACATGTTGCAGCACTTGAAGTTCTTTCTGAGAGTGAGTGTGTTTGTAAATGATCCCTCTTTGCCGTCCTTGTAAATATTGTGATTCTGGGACTTTCTTTCTGGTAAGGGTATATGAACTGTGGAATTGAACTGAAGTTGAGCTTTTTGAGTCAAATGAAAGTGCACTCAGCTGAGGGTAACATCTAGTCACAATGTTGAGGCTCAGAGTTCACATGATTGATTAGTTTTCTCTGTACATACTTCTAATCTAGGAAGGGTGAAGCAATTGTAAATACATGCTTGAAGAACTAGCAATGAACACCATCCTGAGTCACTATTGTTTCGTATTTGTAAATAGAGTTTAGAATAGGCTAAGTATGTTTTACTTGCTTGAGGACAAGCAAGAGTTTAAGTTGGGGGTGTTGATGTGCCGGAGAATTTCGGCACATTTCAATACTAATTGCTTAGATTCTAGCTTGTTTTAATGCAATTATAACTGATACTCATGTAGATTTGTTGTTCTTACAGCACAAGAGGGAGGGAAGACCAAGGATATGAAAATGGAAGCAAAAAGAGAATAAAAGAGCATAATATTGCACAAGTGCAAATCTGCGGCCCATTCTGCGGTCGCAGATCACACATGCGGACCGCAGAATCGTATCTCAAATCGCAAAACATTACAGAGTCTGGAGCTAAAAACCATGTCAAGAATGCGGCGCAATCTGCGATCGCATAATCAACATGCGGACCGCAGATGTGCCGCAGAATGAACAAGAAGAAAACTCAGGGTCAAAGATGCGATGCAATCTGCGGTCGCATAACTCAAATGCGGACCGCAGAATGGAACTGCGATGAAGGCCTGACAACTAGGGTTTTGGATCTGCGGAGAGGCTGTTCAAAATGCGGACCGCAGACCTGTTATGCGACAAGTCTGCGGTCGCAGACGTGACCTGAAAGGGCAAACTTGTCCATTTTCTGTCCCGAAATTGGTCCCTCTATAAATAGTTTTAAGAGACCTTTGTGGGCTCATCTTGTCTCACTTTTAAGCTACATTCTATCACATTAATATTCTCTCTTTTTGGAAGCTTTTGGGTGAAGATTCCCTCCATTGTAAGCATTTATGACATTTATGATTAGTTGGTTTTTGTGTTTTAGCATGTGTAGCTAGTTTTAAATACTAAGGTTGTGGACCCTAAATGGGTGTTATGTTAATGGGTGTTTAACATTGAATATATATATAATGGTTGGTTGATATTTATTTACTTCTCATTCTTCATTTATTGTTGGTGGTTGCAAACATTAACGAAAAGCCATTAAATTCTTGCTTTGCTTAGGAAAGTGGGCTAGGATTTGGTAGAAGTAAATATCAATGACTCAAGGCTTTAAACCTTGTTTGATAAAATCGCTTAGGAATAAGTGGGTTTTAATTGGCATTTATTGATGGTTCTTAAGTGCAACTCTTTTATATTTGGGAAAATCATAAAGAGGAAATACTACTCATTCATTGGGAAATAGTGGGTAGTATCTTAGACATCAATTGCATATCTAAAGAACCTTCCATTAGAAATATATCATATTAACACCTGTTGACATTACACTACATTGAAGGGGACACAACCTTGGTTGCTCTTATCCACTTGTTTACTCATTAATTGTTGAAATTAGTTGTTACTTAAACTCAAACAATCATACATACTCTTGTCATCATATATCATTCTCTCTTATTACAATTAACCGAATAGAGATCGAACTCGAGTCAAGCAACACACTGAACAAGTAACCTTTTCACACCTATTTCCTGTGGGATTCGACCCCAACCTTGTTGGATTATTATATTTGACATCGACCGCCTTACACTATTTATTAAAGTGTAATTTGAGCGTATCAACTAATACTGAGCTCGAGGGGCTGATACTGTTCTGAGCGATTGATAGTGGGCCCGAGAGGCAGATTTCCACTCACTATTTACTTGTTGTTTTACCTGATCTACCTATTTTCAAAAGGAGATTTCATTTGACTCTTTACTATTTTACTACTTTAAGTGATTTACTGTCTGATATAGAATTACCTTATGCATTTACGTGTTTTCATTCCTTCAGTTATTATTTATTATTATTACTCACTGGGTCGGAGTATTCATATTACTCCCTGCACCATGTGTGCAGATTCAGGCATAGCAGAGTCCGCACCTGAGCACTGATTCCTTCCAGACCAGGCAGCAAGTTGGAGTTACGAGGTAGCTGTTGACGTCCGCAGTCCCTTGTCTCCCCTATCTTACATCAATTATTTTTTCTTCAGACTATTGTATCGGATATTATACTCTGTAGACTTATAGCAAACTCTGTAGTAGCTCATGACTTGTGATACCCCGGTTTGGGCTGTGTCGGGATGGTTTCCCTTGTTATTATTGTTGTTTCCGCATTATTGGCTATATTAAGCATGTTTTAGATCTGTTAATGTTAATTGATTGTGTAAAGAGGTGTTTGCATTGTTCTGGATGGCCTTGTCTTCACGAGAGGCGCCATCACAGCCGGGGTCGGGAATTGGGTCATGACACTTTATCTATTTGCAACAAAGGAAAAAAGGAAAATGAAAAACAATGCAAATAATCAAACACACAGAAGATCGAAGAATTGACAATAAAGTAAGAATGCGCTCAAAGTATAACAATATTCAGAATACATAACTAAACCCTTAAACTTGGGTTTTTTTTGTTAGTTGGGCACTTAAACATAGAGTTGTCCTATAAGGCCCTTCAACTAAACTATATTTATGCCAATCAGACACTTTATAGTGACATGATTGAGTGCGTGGGGAAGGGCGCATGAATATGAGTAAAAGGTTGTTGATTATTATTATATTTTAATATATTATTCAATTAAAGCTAACTTTTACACTACATTCTATTTCTCTTCTTCTTCTCGTGAACCCATTATTTTTTCTCTTAGTTTTTCTTCTAAAAAAAAGTTTAGTGTACATAGATTTGACCATTTGGTATGCTTGTTCTCTTTACACGGCACTTGTAACCACACAAACTTAGACGGGGAATAGAGAGATAGCGTGATATTTCAGTGAAATCAAAACAAGAAGAAGTGAGATGTTGAACGGAGGAAATTTTCAGTGAGTTTTTTAAGGCATTAAGTCGCCAGAGCCAACAGTCTGGTTTTCCATTTTCTGAAAATGAGTTTCAATTTATTTTGGGGGTTAAATTCTATAAGGTGGAATATTTTAAGGTGTTAGAGGCAACTGTAATATACGCGTTTATTTTTTATAAAAGTATTTCTCAAATTGTCTACAAAGTATCTAATTGGCACATATGTTGTTTAATTGAAGGGCCAAATAGGAACAACTCTATGTTTAAGTGTCTAAGTGACAAAAAAGGCTAAGTTTAAAAAGTCCAACTATGTATTCTGCCATATTCTTAACATATCTCAAGTAAATAAAAAAGAAAAATATCTTTTTCAAGAAAGAATCAAATTATGTTGAGTGTATAGAATCTTTAGATGAATAAAAGTCTACATCTACATGGTAAATTGTAGGGGTGTACATAGGTCGGGTTGGTTCGGATTTTACAATTACCAAACCAAACCAATTGTATCGGGTTATTAAATCTAAAGACCAAACCAAACCAATAAAACTCGGGGTTTTCACTCTCGGTTTTTCTCGGGTTTTCGGGTTATTGGGGTTATTCGGGTTATTCGGGTTATTCGGGATTTTTTCGATAAAATCTTCGTAGAACAAAACAAACAAATTATGCTCAAAATATTTTTTAATCCTAGTAAGATACAACTATATAAAGTATTTTTCAAGAGAATAACACAAAATAGATGTGTCATGGCATTATCCTAAAATATTCAACAATAAAGATAATAAAATTATGTAATATAAAATATTGCTAATTAAAAAACCATAATAAAAATAAATATAATCTGAAAGTAATAAGTCATGATAAAATAAGTAGACTAATAAGGGAGTATTAATCACGTGACTAAAAGCTAAAGAAAAAATAAAAATAGGTTATGCATTTTTACCTAAATTATTGCAAAACAAAATATAAATATTCAATACATTCTCGTTCATAGTATTTAATTGAATGTCTTTTATTAATATTAATATTGATTTGATATTGGTTTAGACTTTTGTTAGCATTATTTAGTTTACTCATGTTAATTGCTATAAAACTTATTGGAACATTCAAAAGTTCTAAGTCCAACCTTGAAATAATACCTTAAAAGATAAAATTATGAAAAAATTTAAGAAATATTTATAAATGACATCACAATATATATGTTTATATATAAAATATATCTAAAATTTCTATATATGTAATATCGGGTTAGTTTGGTTTCGGTTTGACTTTCTTTCGTTAAAACCAAACCAAACCAATTATGATCGGGTTTTTTTTCCCACACCAAACCATCGTCGGATTTTTTTTCTCGGTTTGACTCGGATATCGGGTTGATGCGATTTGTCGGTTTCCTTTGTACACCCCTAGTAAATTGTATGACTTCTACCAAAAATGGTGAATCCAACACTAAAACAATAAATGGAGTTTAAATACATAGTTCAATGTAATAAAGAATGATCCATGATTATATACATAATTCAAATATAAAAAGAAATTATTTATATAGGTAAAAGGTTTTTTTAATTATATATTTTTGGTTAGACACAACATGTGAAAAGATAATAGCTTAGAATTTTATGAGATTTAGGCGCTTATGCTTTGATTATCTTCCAGTTTAGTTCTACTTCATATTTCTCTTCCTCCTATTGCACTTATTTGCATCATCTAAACGAACATAGGTGTACTATTTGATTGAAGTATTTAAATATAGTTCAAAAGTATTTTGTTTCACAAACGATTTGTTCGCTCGAATTTAATTATTCGGCCTTTCAACTTTTTGTTAGAATTTGATTAGCTTGGTTGTCTTTAAAATGATTTTGTTTGTGGAATTTTTTAACTTCACTTGCAGATTTTGTTAATTTTCTACTTGCAAACTGTAGGGTAAGAGAAACTTATGTGCAATTCCAAAATATTTGGTTCTTACTTTAATATCTCTATATTTTAGTTGTTCGTGGTAGATTGTTGGCTCAATATTAGTGTAATTTTAGATTATAAATTGTCAAAAATAGTTTGAAGATTCTTATGTTCTCTTGAGTTAAAAGTTATATCATATTGTAAGAGTGATGCAATCTCTTTCACTTTCTAATTGACCAAAAGATTCAACTTTTCAATTTATCATATTACACTTTATTTGTTATAAATAGAATTCTATTTATGGTGAATGTTTATATTTAGAGAGATTCTAGGGTTTATTACTTGGTGGCTAAGTCACTCTCTCCCTATAAATAGAGGTATTCATTCCATTGTAATTCATCTCAAAATCAATAAGAATTATCTCCCTCTACTTTTCTCTGCAATACTATTCTCCTTCTTTTATTGTTTCATAACACATTATCAACACAAGACTCTAACCAATTGAGTAGAAGCTTTGGGATTGATCATAATGATAGTCAATTGTTCTATGAATTTTCTTCATGATTAAATTCTGGATTTAAGGAAAGTATTTTATTTTATTTTTCTCTTTTAAATTCTATAATTTGATTTTAGGCAAAATACATAAATGGCCCCTCCAAGTTGTCCATAACGGTCATTTGAATACCACAACAGACCTATTTATCAAGTAGACACCTCAAGTTATTTTTCAGTATATCTCTTAAACCATTCAAAATGACATGGCAAAATGTGTGTACTACACTCACCTTGCAGCAAGTGAAGCCTTTCAAAATTATGTTTATTTCTTTTCTTTTTTAATTTTATTGGTGGAGCCCACTTTTCCTCGCTCTTTTTGTATCTCACCTGTTGCCAACGTCGCAACTATGACCAATAAGAAAAATACATGTCATTAAAGAAGAAAAAAACTAAAGGACCCTGGAGATGAAGACTGTCACTTTCTCCACCCAACATTTCGTCGCCGATGAAAACCGCCGGAATTATTGAATTGCAGCCGAGACTATCTTTTCAGTTGCTATCCACTGCAAGTTTCAGCAAGCACTTTTGAATTTTTCATCTTCTCTACATCATCGACGGGTTTCTGCTGCTGCTCTTTTCTTCTTCTTCTTTTTTAAATCTAAAAATAGTGATGTTTGAAAATGTCTTTCCTGATATATACCAGCCCTACTAACAGCAACCAAACTCACCATTGCTGCAGTAGCCCTCACAAGAAGGGTGCTCTAGTAGCCTTGTCCTCTTCATCTTCAAAAATCGCAAAGCCACCTTCATCACTGCTTACGATTGTCCTCCATCGGCGACTATTAATGCCCATTAATTCCTCAGGTGGGTTTTGGTCGTGGTAGTGGCATGGTGGTGACGCAGCAGTCAACGCTTCTTTCATTCCTAGTTGATAATTTTTCTATTGAATATGAAGTATATTCTTTAAAAAATAATTGGTGCTGACTGTAATTTTGCCTTTCTCGTGAGAGGCAACGAGACAGAAGGGGATTGGTCGGAAGGGGTCATATTTAACATCGGAAGATGAAGTTGGAGTATGTGGGGGGAGGGGGGAGGAGGAGGAGAAAGGGCGCTGGAGAAGGAGCTTTTCTTCTTTAACTTTTTTTTTTGGTTAATTTGTGTTAAGTTTTAATTATAAATTACACGTGTCGTTCATTGATTGTCTCATTTGGCAAGTGTAACTTACGCATATGGTATGTTGTATAGGGTGTCCATTTGATTTACTTAATAGTCACTTAAAGTGTCTAGCTGGAAATGGTCTCAGTTGAGGTGTTCAAATGACCGTTGTGGACAACTTGGATGGGCCATTTATATATTTCGCCTTGATTTTATATACAAACAAAGACAACAAAGTTTGATTATAACTCTAATGGAGTTTGTAAGAAATTATAACCATATGAAGTAGTAAAATTTCTATGTCTTGCCATGATCAAATTTATGTATGATCATGGGCACAAGAAGTGCATATATACCCGTCTCATTGAATTTGCTTCATTCTCATTCCCTTAAGAGAATGTGATAGCAATATGTGATAAGTCTGAAAGAAGATAAAATTATTACCGTGAAGGTATCAATGGATGTGGACGTGGCAATAGACGAAATTATGATTGTCATCATTGTGGTAATGAGAACAATAAGGATTCTCAAAATTCTCCTTCACTTTGTGAAAATAATATTTGACATGAGATTTTATAAAGCACATATAGATGATTATGGTACATTCATGATGTGAATGTGACAACATCTTATTTATGAATACATATTCATTCTTGGAAGAATATGAACGTGCTAGCGGTAGTGAATATACCTCACTCACCTTTAGAAGGAGGTTTGAGATGATATAAGAAAATAATATTATTGTTATGGCATGAATGGTCATTGGTCACATACTTATTGTATTCCAACATATTTTGGCATTGTGATTATTAAAAGACAACAATAATGCAAGAAACAGATCTTGCATATAATTTTGACTATAACCATAATGGTATAAGTTTCTCTTTAAAAGAGATATTCACAATATAGATGTTGATGACTATGTGGTAGTACCAAATTAATTGAGAGCTTTGGAAGAGCCAATTATTACTATTTTGGAGAAACACAATTGATTACAAATAAGGTAGTGTGTTGTAGTAAGTCTCAAAGAAACTTATTTAGTTTCCAAAGTATACCCGAATGCGATTGATTATATTGAGGCTATAAATAAAGGAAAGATTTAATATCTTCTATTACTACAACTTGTAGCGGGGTAATATGTATGTGAAAAGCTACCCGCTTTATTCTCCAATTTGTACTACACAAATAAAAGAATACCACAATAAAGTGGATGTCTATTGATATAAAAACCCAAATCATAATAAACTTGGAGTTTATTGATAATTGCATATGTCATAGTATAAATCTGCAGTTTATCAATATTGATAATTTGTTCAGTTAGCATAATTGGTTTAGCCATGTTAATTTAAGTATAATGTGCAAAAATAATAGAGAATTCACATGGGTAAATATTTAAAAACTATAAAGTTCCTTACGAATTCTCTTATATTGCTTGTTCTCATTAATTAATAAATCAACTAAAATTGGGATTGAATCCCATGAATGCTGGAAATATTAAAGGTGAATATGGGCATATTCACCTGCCATGTATACCACATAAGATGCATCTATGAGATGGTTACATGTGTGATTATTAATAACCCGCAACATGGTATTTTGCGAGGTAACTTGCTCAATAATTTAATTTCGAGCATAATTTCCAGATTTTCTATTCAAGAAGTTCATCTTGATAAGTTGGTTTACATCATAATTGGTTTAGCAAAATGATTTATTGAGTGCCTCCACTTAATAGCTAAACTATTGCTTATGAGAACAAAGTTATATATATCAGTTTGATATACGTTATATACGAAAGTATATTATTTTCTCCCCTCACAAGTGGTTCAGGATCAGGAACCAAATAATTCTGTCTTATTATTAATATTATTGATGTGCGGTGTATATTTTGATTAACACCATTGTGAGCACGTGATTTTTGCCCTGTATGAATTACTCCCATAAATTCAAAACAAAATAAATTTCTCTTCATTATTTGCAATTTTATAGTTTTTCGTGGCACTTTTTGTTAATTGTTTGCATTTGTCTGTGCATGTTTATTTTATTTTAATTAATGAAAAAATACAAAAAATATACGGGCATTTGCATTTAGGATTTAATTTGACATTTTAAGAATTAATTAGTAGTTAGGCATTTTATGAAAAGAAAATCACACAAAAAATGATTTAATTTGCACCTTTAATTTTAACTTTGATTTTAGGTGGTTTTTCTTTTAAATTTTTTTAATTATTTGTGATAATTATTGTTAGGATTAATTAGAATTTTTGATAGGATAATTTGGTTTTTATAATTTAATTTAGATTTTTAGTTTAACTTTGGAAAAAGAGAGAGAAAGAATTTAAAATTTGGGTCTTCTTTGCTAAAACCCGAATTTGGGCCAAATTTACCCCATCCCAAATCAAAACACCCCTGAACCTGTCCAAACAGACCCCATGCCCATCCAATTACCCCTGACCCGGCCAGTCTCCACTCAAATCCCAAAACGACCCCGTTTCATCTACCATCCAATCTCGACCGTTGATTTCCCTTAATCCAACGGACATGAACTTGATGTTGTTTTAATTATAATTGTCTGAAACTCATTTGTGTAACCTAGTACCTTCTCCAGTTCATCTCTCTCCCATCGAACCAGTGTCGCCCTCACAACCTTTCCCTGTCTCCGGTCACGGCGGAAGCTCAAACACTACCAAAATTCAAACCATGCAACCGTCACCTCTCCCTGAGTCATAATCCACTGTTATTTCTTTCCAAATTCTAGCCAAATCGGACCAGGTTCGAATCCCAATCGAAGGAAGCAGATCTTTCAAGTTTGGAAGTCTTTATGAATGATTAGGTTTGAAACGTGTATTGCTCGTTTGTTCTTAAAAATAACATGCGGTTAATACCAGTTTCATGTCGAATCGAAGTCGCCGGAGGTCTGTCAGCTAAATGTCCGTCTATTCATTTTTAGGTATCTCTATTCACTTCTCCTCTTATCTTTGTCTTCTTCTCTTTCTCTTTTCTTTGACTGGTTAGAAAATTCGGATAGCATTAATTTGTGAGTTAATTCTAGGTTAATTTTGTTTAAAAAGGGATTGTATTAGAATCAATTTGTTTGTTTGCCTTTGTTTTCTAGATCTTGAACTAGTACTTAAAGATGATCGAGTTCTTTTCTTTGTACAAGTTGTCGATTGGGTTTTTTATTTTGGGATGGGTCAGCAAATGGGCCTCGAAGGTTCATGAGTTTGGCTTAAGTCAACTTTGAGATTTTGGGTCATTTTGACCCGTTCGAAAGCAGCCCAAGGTTTTGATTTGGGTCTTGGATTACCGTGACCCATGCTGGATTTTCTGAAAGTAATAACAATGACTAAAAGGGGTATTCTAGGAAATTAGTGTAGGGAATATTTTCTGTTATGGGGGAAGCTTCTAGAGGATAAGGTTGGGGTCACATGTGAAAAGAGAGGAGAGGTTTTTAGATATTATCTGGGGGAGGGAAAGGGGTATTTCAGCAATTAGAATTTTTAACCTAGGATTGAATTGAATAAGAGAAAAATTCAAGAGGGGCAAAGGGTAAAAAAATAAAATCTGACGGTTACCCTATGGCTTGGCCTATAAAAGCATATCATTCTTGCCTTTCAAGGCAAGAATTAAAGAGACAAAAAAATACAGAAAAAATTAGAGGCGACTAGGATAAACAAGAGAGGAAATCACTATTCTATTGAATTCCGATTATAGTTTTTTGTAGGTTTTGTTTTTACTCCAAAATAATTCTAGTTCATTTTAGGAATTTGAAATTGTTTGATCTTGAGTTTGAAAAGGTTTTTTTTGGTCTGAGCTTTACTGAAGTTCACTGTGCCATTAATTTGGGACTGATTTTTAGTGGTTTTGATTTCTAAAAATTTGCTGGGTTAGTTTCTTGTTTGAAGTTGTTTTCCGGGCTGTATTACCTCATTTTGAGTTCAAAAAATCATTATGTTGTCTATTCCTTGGCTGCTGGGGGTTGAGTTCATTCTAGTTGGTTGTTGTTGCTGATTCTGATGTGTATTTGCTGATTAGTCACCCCTATTTTCTTTCCATTTTCCAGGTACATGTTCTAAGTCTATCATGATGTAGCTCTCAGTTGGAAGTGAGAATAAAAGCCATGCTGACTCCTTTTATTTTATGTGTTCATTCAAATCTATATAGTACATTTATCCTTGTTGATTATATAGATCATCATGTTATGTAATTAACTAGAGACTATTTTTAAATTCATGAGATACATTTGGATCAGCTGGCTTGGTTAGTTGTAGTGAAGGCTAATCTAGCAATTTATACTAGCTGAATACAGGGCTTGGTTCTAGTACATGTATGGCGTATCGTTTTTGGTAGTTTATTGTATGCAGCATTTGAAATTCGACGCATGAAGTTCATGTATATTTTGGTTTTGGTTGTTCCATGTTTAGATACGTTAATAAAAGAAATGCATGTTTGCTTTAGGCATTAATCTATGGTTCTATGATTAGAAAATTACATTAAGTGATAGGTTGATTCAGGTCTACTTGTTGGGGTTCTAATAATATTGGAGCATGCCTATTTCAATTCGAATTTATTGATTAGTTAGTGGGTTCTCATTTGCCGTGAATATGGTAGTTAATTAAGGTTTGTATCTCTTTGTGGAGCTTAGTGCTTCCAATATTCAAAGAGTCTCGTGGTGCCTGAGACTCGAACTCGAGTTCCTCACTCAAAAATAACAACAGCATATCTTCAGGAACTTGGGCTCACCCTTGGGCCCAAAGGGAATAATTGTTTTCAAATGTGCCCAATTTGTTCGCATTGGGCTGTTAATACGTTACTGATAGGTTGTCCCTCTTTGACTTCAATTCATCAATATGTTTGGGACTGGATTAAGCCTTGCTTTAAATAATCAATCTTCCTTTGTGCATCTGCTTTCTTTTGAGGTTTTTTTAGTCACATCTTGGGCTTTTTAAGTTAGGTGGTGGACTTGAATTAAAGGGTCTTCAATAATGGAGATCCTCTTGTTTGTGTCTGGACTTGATCTTGAGGCCCGAACTTTCTTAAATGCCTTTAATAATAGTTAATTCATAGTTCTAATTAATTAAGTTTTTAGAGACATTTCTTAATAGATAATATTAGTTCATCTTTAGGATGTCCTTTTAAAATAAATTGAGGTGCACCGCGCCAAACAAAATTCACAAACTGCGTGGCTCTCTTTAATTATTTCTTTAAAATACTTAGAACTCGAGACGTGCCATTTAGCGAATTTTCATAGCCTCCCCCAAAGTTAACAACGCGTTAGTTGCTTTAGGCGCGTTCTTTAATAATTTTACTTTCCTAAACTCGGGTGTGCATTTCATGTGACCCAAATCCGAATCTTAACAATGTTGAATATGATGTGTTCCAAATTGCGGGTGCATTTCATGTGACGCAATCCAAAGACATGTTTTAAACGACGTTCAACATTCTTTAAAAATTAATTAAAAGCGGTAAATAATTTAAAACTGCACATAGGTTCAAACTGTATTAAAATCAGATAACTAAGTCGAATATGACAGTTGAGCGATAGTGCTACAACCACGGAACCTGGGAATGCCTAACACCTTCTCCCGGGTTAACAGAATTCCTTACTCGGATTTCTGGTTCGCGACTGTTAAACAGAGTCAAACCTTTTCCTCGATTCAGAATTCTAATTGGTGACTTGGGACACCATAAAACTCCCAAGTGGCGACTCTGATTTTTAATAAAATGAATCCCGTTTTGGTTGTCCTTTAATTGGAAAAACTCCCTTTATTATACCCTCTTCCGGGGGTTTAGTAGGAAAAGGAGGTATGACAACCATAACGCACAAAAATGGGTTCTCAAAGTTGAGGAAACAAGTTAGTTTTTCTAACATGAGGGGGAGACATAATAAACAGTTGAGAAAAAGTTACGTGGAATGAATTATAATGTATACATCTAGATCCTCGAATAAAATAATATGAACTTGAAGTTCATAAAAGGTTAATTCATTTGCAATATGTTGCAAAACATGCTAGACGTATTTGCTGGCCCAAAGAAAGTAACTATATTCTCATTGCAAATGCTCATATTAAGTCCTAGAAGGACAAAATCCATGGTACGCTTAAAGCGTATAGACAATCGGTTTCAAATAAACTTCTTGATAAAGAAGATGAGCAAATTATCTAAATGATCATAATAAAGGAGGCAAGTGATCTAGAAGGTCACATGACATAATACTTCATAAAACCCCAGGAGAGGTTTAGGTACTTGAAATGAATGAAGAGATCTCTATGTTATGTCTTTATTAAAAATGTTGAAACCGATATAAAATGTCGTCGATGACATCTATGATAGCGCTAAATATATATATGAGGATCTTAAGTCTGGAAAAACAATTCGAATAGAATTTGTTTCATATGAAAGACATATAGTTTTGAACATGTAGTTCAAATACTTGAAAGTATAAAGCCAATGATATGTGCAATCAGTTTTCAATATCTTATTTGTCTAGCATGACATGAAACCTTGATATGCATCTAATTAAAGTCTATTATATGACTTATATGGATTAACTTATGACACCCTTGAAGGATTTAAATCGCTTGAAGCATATACATTTCTTGGTCCTGAAGTACTATATCCTAAGTGCTATTTGCGCACATATGTATCTTGCTATAACTATAAGCATGATAATGTAATAGAGAGGATTTTTAAGGTGCAAACATATTCATTGAGTTAATATGGCTATTTTATTCATCAAATCTCTGCCGACGTCAACCTTCAAGAAGCTAGTGCACAAGATTGAAATGCGAAGGCTCAAAGATGTGAAGTGATGCTCTCATCAGGGGGAGTTAATGTGTGTTGCACTCTTTTTCCCTTACAAGGTTTTGTCCCACTGGGTTTCCTTGCAAGGTTTTTAACGAGGCAGCCAAAAAGCGTATTTCTAAACATGTGTACTCTTTTTCCTTTTCTAGATTTTTTTCCACTGGGTTTTATTTTAATTAAAGTTTTAACGAGGCACATTATCTGTTGAATAGACATTCAAGGGGAGTGTTATAAATAGAATTCTATTTATGGTGAATGTTTATATTTAGAGAGATTCTATGGTTTATTACTTGGTGGCTAAGTCATCCTCTCCCTATAAATAGAGGTATCTATTCCATTGTAATTCATCTCAAAATCAATAAAAATTCTCTCCATCTACTTTTCTCTGCAATACTATTCTCCTTCTTTTATTATTTCGTAACATTATTTTATTAATAAGCATAATATTTATGATATTTTAAAAAATAACGAGGGTATCACAGCACCCTCATTAAAAAATATAGACAAAATTATACTATATATCACTTGGGCCAGACAGCCCACTTGAAAATAGCCCATATTTTAAGCCTTTTCCTGGATTAGCCCATGTTGTATATTTTGTGAAATTTTCTTTACACCCAATAGCCCACAACTCCAAATAACGGTTTTAATATTTTAAATTTCAATTTTTTTGGTTTCTCTTTCTCTCTCTTCCTCACGTTTTTCTCAACTCTCTTTCTCAGGCTTTTCTCTTACGATAACCGACCTCCATTGTTGGCCTAAATAATTTTTCGAGCTTTTAATCTTAATTTCAGGTAATTTCCGCTTCATTCTATGCTTTTAGCACAGTTTTTTTTTATTTTGTTTTATTTTAAATTTTTTTGCTTTTTTTGATTATGCCTATTTTCTTACAATGTTGCTATATTTTTTGTTTGATTTTATGTTCCATCTATCTTCATTCTAGGATTAAACTTGATGTTTTAGTTTGCATTCTGTGTTATTTCGAATTTTAGGATAGTTTTTTTTTAAAATTTTGTTTTATTTTTAATTTTTTTACTTTTTTTGATTATGCCTATTTTCTTACAATGTTGCTGTATTTTTTCCTTGATTTTGTGTTCTATCTATCTTCGTTCTAGGATTAAACTTAATGTTTTATTTTGCATGATGTGTTATTTCGACTTTTAGGGTAGAATTTTTATTTTTTGATTTTTGTTACGATTTGGGAAAATTGGCCTCTACTTTATGTTCATGGCCTTTAGTTTTGGTTAACCTTTGAGTTTTGTTACCTTTTAATTTTTTGTTTTCCTTTAGTTGTCATTAATTTTGTTAAAGCTTTGGTTGTTTGGTTTATTGTAGAAAATGCGATCAAAAGTAGCTGCTTCTAAATGCAAAATGAAGATTGCTGGAAAAGGCGTTAAGTCAGATTATGCGAAAACATTGAGGGAGTTGCCCTCAAGCCCTGATTCTGAATGTAATCTAAATGTCCAGGCGCTACATTGTAATGATTTTGAGTCTCTTTCTCCTCCTAAAAAATCGCAACATGAGATCAGTCGGATGACTCGTTCACAAACGAGAAATACACCCACTCCAGTTAAATCATCGAGTGACTTGCCCTCACCACCTTCTTCTGAAGCGAAAATGCATGTCCGGGATCTCGATGATGATGATTTTGAGTCTCCTCCTCCTCCAAACAAGTTGCAACAAGGGAGCAATTGAGTGACTCGGTCGCAAACAAGTAATACTCCTACTCCGGTTGACATCGTTAGAACACAGAGTAAGAAATGTGGGTGACCTCAAAAATTAAAAAAAAAACTGAAAGTTAATTTGGTTAACGAAGATGATGTAGGCCGCAATGTTAACCCGAAAAGGAGAAAGATCAAGGATGATGGTGATAGTGGCCTTGATTCCTTATCGAGAGAACAAAGGGTTGCTATTCGCTCCAAATTGAATGAGAGAAAAGCTAAGTTGAAGGTATTCCCTTTATTTCTAGTAATTTATACATGTTTATACAATTTTATACACAGTTATACAACTGTTTATATATCTTTATACAAGTTCTGTTATACTTATTTTTATATTTTTATAAAATGTTTTAGTATAACTTTTGGTCTTGATCTATTTCTTGTTATTTTTTCTTATGCAAGGTTGTGGACTTCTATATACAACCAGTTGATTATTTCCACAACAGGATTAGCTCCCACACTGAGACTGAGATTGTGAGTATTTTGAAGCAAAATTTGACTAACACACAGCTTCAGATGTTCTGTTCTAGTTGTTTTGGGTACTTCTTGGACCTCCCTCAATTTAAAATTCAAAATCAACTTATTCATTGTATATTATTGAGGGAAGTCGTCCCAGGACGTGAAAGGGAGTTGTGGGTGCTAATTAATGGTTGTTTGTTGTATTTTGGCATTGGAGAGTTTGCTATTATCATTGGTTTGAAGTGTGTAGACGACGATGCCACTTTCTATGACAAACCAGATGTTAATAGGTTGCTAAAAGAGTATTTTCCAAGAGATGAAAAAAAGGCTATAACTAGGGGGCAACTTCTTGATCACTTCAAGAAAAAGGACTGGAAGTCGGATGATGATGCGTTCAAGATGGCCTTGATGGTGTTTGTCCATCATTTCATATTCTCAGATGCCAATAATCATGGTATCAACAAAGATGATTTTGATATCATTGAAAGTGGTCAATATCAGACTTATGCTTGGGGAAAAAAGTCATTTGAAGATATTTTAAGGACAATGAGGGACAGACAGTGTGACTATTTGACAATGTATAGGCTTGGAGGTTTGCCACTTGCATTATAAGTATGGTTTTTTGAGTGTTGCTCTATGGTTGACAAGCATTTAGCTGTTTGTGTTGGAACAAATATGCCACGCATTCTTAATTGGAAAGTGACTGAAACTCCAACATATTCGAATTTGACTAGCGGGGTGATCATGTGTAGTATCGACAAGGTAAATATTTTGTACCATAATACTTCTTCATATATAATTTCTGTTTTCCTGTATGTATATTTATGAATATGTTACAATTTCATTTTTCTACCATTGTAATCCAGTTTTTTCTTCTTGTAGTTGCAGTATAGGAACATTTTCCCTACTCGTGAAGAGCTGTCATCTCTAAACATCGACACGCTTTTTGAAGTTAATGTCGATGATGTTGCATCAGGGGATGTGCCTGTGGTGCCTGCCTTTCACACTGATGATTCTGGCGCTGTATCTCCACCCTGTCCTCATAATATGGAGCAACAGCCTACACGACCTTATTCTCAAAATACAGAGCAGCAGTCTAAACGACCTTTTCCTCAGAATATGGATCGACAGCCTAACCCTAGTTCTGATCCTTTGGTGCGCATTGATCTGTTGAATGCTAAAGTTGAGAAGTTGAGGAGTGATGTTGGAAAGGTACTTGACCTTTAGCTTTTGTCTAGTTTATCAGTACTTTTTGTATATACATGGTTTTTTGGGTATAACCATGATTTTGTTGATTTGCTTTTGATTTTGTTTTATTATTTTTTTTTGTTTTGTTGTAGTTGACTGATACAGTGACGACACTCAATAATTATGTAGTTTCTTCCTTTGAAAAATTGTTCAGTTTTTTGAATATGAAGCAAACCAAGCAAACGAGGGATGATTTTACTGATTCTAAGGTAATTGTTTACTTATAAAACCAAGTCACTCAATAGTTATGCCTTCTCTGAATCATCACTCAACAGTTATGCCTTATCTTTCTATTGTTTGTTATTATATTCATCAGTGCGTGTCTGATGACAATACATCTGGTCTTGGCGAACATGATGTCCATCAATATGATGTTGTTCCTGACTGTGTTAATCAAGTGAATCAAGATGACGTGCTTGTTGATGAGGGAGTTACTGATGGTGTTGATCATGGTATTTGTTCTGCATTTTACCTTCTTTTATTTGTCTGATTTTTCTTTTCTTCATTTTAAAGTTTTTTATTATTTGTTTTCTCTAACTAAGGGGCAGCAGGTGATATCAAGGCTGACACATTTTGGGATGACATTGGCGATGAAGATTTAGCTGCGCTCCAGATGTCCCAAATTGTGCTTCACAAATAATCCATCATAAACGTAGAAGATGCTTTCATTTCTCCTGAAAAGTCAGTTCGACAAAAAATACCAGGAAAATTTGCCAAATCTCCATATTTGCAGTTTTTGATTCAGGGGAATCAGGATCGGCGCCCGAGCTCATTTTTTATATCAAGCATCCTTTCACGATCGAAATTGATGATTTTGATCTATTGTCGCCATTGGCTAAAGAGTTTTGTGCGTTTGTTGATAATGGAATGGATACAAGGCGAAGGTATCTTCACTTTTTTTAATCTTTCATGTTCTTATTTTATACTTGTCAATGAATGTAGTTCTGATTACTTTTTATTTTTTGTGATTTGAAGTGCCAAAAATATATACCCCGATGAAGTAAATAAGCTTGAGGAAGCTTTTACTTTTGGCTCGTGTAATGTGACCACGAAGGATTCGTTCCACTCACTTGCATATTGTGGTCGCCCTTTTATTGACACGGTATTTAATAAATTTATGTTCTAATGCCTTTTTTTATTTATCGCATATCTTTATTATATGAGACCCTATAGTGTATACATAGTGTAGTATAATCACAGTATAAGATTGTATAAAATTGTATAAGATTGTATAACCTTGTATAATATGTATACCTCTGTATAATAGTGTATAAATTTCTATGTTTAAACTATCTGCCAGTGATTGTTGTTCTGTTTTATGTCTTGTTTCAGCACTTGGATGTTCTCTTTTATTATTTGAGGAAGAGGGAAAAATATGGGCTGGGTGTTGCCATGCGGTTTACTACAACCGACTTTGCCTTTGGTAACAAAATCAACTCCTTGTATAAAATTTTCAAAGTAAATCAAGATCCTTCAGTGATTCCTGAAGGGCATGAGATAAAAGAGTACATTAGAGGTTATTATTGTGATGCAAATGTCCCGTGGCACACTGTTGACCATGTATTATTCCCTATCTATGTGAAGCGCGGAAGAGCAAAATTGGGCCATTGGGTTTTGGGGGTGTTTACCTTCATTGATAGGTGCATCCACATCTATGATTCTAATCGTGGAGCTATTAATGATAGACTTGTTTTGGATGCTGCATTACCTTATGCAATTCTAATACCTTACTTCTTGAAGAGTTCTGTTTTTTATGTCGAGAAGAAGGGCATTGATTGGAACAATGGTGCATATACCGATAAATCCCATTCTGATGCTTTGCAGATTAATCTGGTTAATAATGTTCCCCAACAGATCAAATGGTAGGTTAATCTCAATTATTTTAATATTTTACTATTAGTTTAACTATTTGAATTTGATTTTTTTCTTTTTAATTGCAGTGATTGTGGTGCTTTTGTTGCTGGCTTTGCTGAGTATTTCATCCTTGGTAAAGAAATATGAAAAGATAATTTTGACATTGAGACACTTCGCACCAGGTGGGGATCTCTGTTGTGGGATTATGGAAGAAAAAAAATAACAGTCCAGTGCAATTAGTGGTGATGAAATCACAGGGAGACTTTTCAAGAAGAGGAAGAGGGGGCGACCAAGAAAGTAGTTCTATTTTTTTCGTTTTACTGTAGTTTTTCTATGTATCCGGAGTTGTTGCCTAGTATTATCTAAGTACTATTATGCTACTTGTGAGATATCATTAAGGAATTTTATAGATGTTTTTATTTTTGTGTAATTTATGGTAGTCATTACACATTGTCGCTGTGAATGAATTACATTTAATGAATATATCAGTTGGTTTTGTCCTTTAACAAAGTGTGTATTTTCATTATGGTTGCAGTTTTTTATTGTAGCAGGGTTTGTACATTTTTGTACAACAATATACATAGTTATATAACTTTATACAAACTTATACTCTCATTTATACATCTTTATACATATAATACCAGCAGTTCTGTTTTGTATTTGTACAATATATCAATATAATTAGCACCACTAAAAACAGCAACACACTATTATTGGATAATCAAAACATGTATAATGAAACATATTTAACACAATTACAATATATAGCGTAAGTTGTAATTCTTTATTGACATTTGTAATTCGATTACTTGTGAGACTTAACTACTCAATATTTCTAACTCTATCCTTTGTGAAACTTAACTACTCAACATGACAATAAATGTAATAGGAAGTGTTATGTTTTCAACTATCTATTTTGGTCGATTTTTACATGTTTTTCTATTGTGACCAGCTTGTCCACACACAGAACATGAAAACGCCCTATTAGACTCTTTTTCTGAAGCAGGTTTGAGTCTTTCCTTTCTTGGCCTTCCTGCATTCCTTTTCCCTTTAGGTGGTAGGACCACATCTTCCATCACCTCTGTTGGGATTACCCATAAACTCTCATCTGGCATCGAATTCATTGGAAATTCATAAGTTCTAAGTAGTTTATCCTTCTTGTAGTAAAAAGAGCAATACTGGCCAGGTTTCAGCTGCTGGTTCTTCAAAACCGCCCAAGCATGCGGACATGGGAATTCATCCATTTGAAATTTTCCACAACTGCATGTTCCCTCTTCAAGGCACACTATATTTCGCCTTACTCCTTCAAACACAGTATATAACTTCTCCGTAGCAGGCCTCACCTGCAATTTTTTTTTTTAAATGAAACAACATTATACATTATTATATAGAGGTATACATCCTTATACAAGTAGTAAAATGCAAGTCAGCAGTTCCAATCATCATTATATTTTATTCAATTTACCGTCATTTGCTCTGATGCAACGAGATTTTCCCGAAGAAATTTGTCGTACTTTTCGCCAAGCTCTGTAGATATCTCCATTGCACTTTTTCTATTTTTGTTGTTCCACTGTTGTAGCAAATTTGTCATGTACTCCAGCAATCGCATTACTGGTAACTCTATAGCATCCTTGTTTGCTGCATTAATTGACTCTGCAATATTGGAAGTCATTACCATTGACCTTTTCACTTTGGAATATGCCCTAGACCACCTTTCGTATCCAATTTCAAACAAGTAAGGCTGCACTCTCGGATCAATTTTGCATCTCTATCATATGGTACTCAAACTTCTCTACCGTGTAAGCTCTAGCCAAAGCAAAAAAGATATCCTTCAATTGTTTGTGATATTTCTTGAATGTGCGCTTTACATTTTGCCACAAGTGCAACATGCAAATACAATATGGTACTTCTGGGTACACAGCTTTTGTGGCATTGAAGATGCTTTCATTTCTATCTGAAACTATACATATCCCTTCCCTAACTCCAAAAGTACCCTTTATCTGGACAAAGAACCATTCTCAAGATTTGTTATTCTCTAAATCTACAATTGCATATGCAAGTGGAAGGATTTTTCCTGTTTATACAAAATATATATTAGGATTCACATAATTATATAGATTTTATACACAGTTATACACAATTATACAATTTTATACCAACTTCAAATTTTATAAAAATAGGAGTTGTGAAATCCTATACACTTTTATACATGAAACTACAACATTATACAAACTGCAGAATCAAGACAGATGTAGTCAACTCACTAGCTCCATCATGTGTGCAAGCAGTCAATATGGTACCCTTATATGTTGCTTTAAGGAAACTTCCATCAACAACCATTATCGGTCTGCAATGCTCCCACCCCTTGATAGATGCATATAGAGAAATATATGCATAAAGAAAGCATCCATCTTCTGATTTTTGCAACTTTGTAACTGTTCCTAGATTTATTTGCTCTAACATATAAAAATACTTCGGCAACTCCTTATATGAATCACTTGGACTCCCTCTTATCATCACCATTGATATTTCTTTAGCTCTCCATGCTTTCATGTAGCTCACCTCAATTCCGTGTTGCTTTTGTATGTCCTCTATTATATCATTTGCGGTGTAAACTTTTTTTGGATTAACATACTTGTCCTTGACTATACTAGCAATTACACCCGAAGTAGCTTGACGTTGTGTTAAGTATCTTTCACCATAGCCACATGTCTAACTATTATTGTAACTTCTCACTTTGAATATGTTTGCCTTGAAAACGGCAGAAGATTTGAAACTCCAAGCATTATTTTCATCCATACACATAAGGTGATACCTAGGAGTGAAGATCATTCAACTTCTAAATACACTTGTATACAAAAACATAACTGCATATATACTAATTTTAATACCTATATACAAATATATAGTACTTTATATATATTTATACATATATATAATAAAATATACAATATTTTACATACCTTGTTTCGCTTGATCTCTTCACCTTAAATTGGAACCTTTCACGTACAGCCAAGTTCTTCATCACACTGACAACTGTCTCTTTATCCTTATAAACTTGATCTTCCTCAATAATTTCATTCAATATATCATCTATTATACCCGTGTTTTCACTAAATTTCGTGTTTTTAATAAATTTCATATCAATAATCTCAGTGCTATCAATTGTTGATATATCTCTAGAATCTGAACTTGTAGTAACCAAACAGCTGGAACTTGTAGCATCTACACAACTAGAACTTGTAGGAACCAAACGATTTTCATATATCTCTTTCACTGTCACAAACAACAGATATTCAGTGAAATTCAAGTATTTTTTCTTTAATTCGATATACACCTTCACACCTGTATCGTTGTAAATCAGGATCGGTGGCAAAGCAACATTTGAGAGAAAGTTAATCTCTATTGTGTTTAACTCACTATCGATCCTAATTTGTTCCGAAATAGCTGCAACCAAATTGTTGTAGGTGAATGTCGACTCGATTATTATGCAATCGCTGACGAAATTGATAAACTTATTTTCTTCCCATTCACCACTATGAAGAACATAAACTGAAAAAATCTCCATCGAATAAACAAATGGAAATCAAAATTGAAGCAAAAACTAAAATTGCGCTGATTTGCAGCAAACAAATTTTAATTTTCGTGTTTGATTTGTTGTAACTTAGAGATGAAGAAGAAATTCTACGATTTTTTTGAGCTGCATTCATTGGAAGATCTCGTTTTTGAAATATGTGAGGAAGAAGATTAGAAAGAATCTGAGAAAATGAACAAAATCACGCTTCTTACTCCCAAAAAACGGAAATAGCGCCCCTTTTTCCGATATGGGCCTATAATTTGTGGGCTACTCAATTGTAAATTAAAATATGGGCTATAAAGCTGAAAGAGAGGCAGCCCAATTGTATTAATATGAAATTTTCTAAAAAATATACTCAGTATACTTTTAAACAAGTATATAATAGAAATATATAAAAAACAAAATATTAAAGGAAATATGTACAGAATGCCTTAGCAAAACCCCTATCTATATACTATTAAAAGGAGAGGATAAAACCCTCTGCTTAAGCCAAGTGGCAGCATAAAAAAAAGACACATGGCATAATTAGTTACTAATTAGTTTTTTAGTTAATAATTAGTTATTAGTTATTATATTTGAATTTAAATATCTATAAAAACAAAAATAATATATATATATATATATAAATATATAAAAAATAACTACCTATTCAAATTGGGTGGGAGCAGTTTCAAGTTGGAGTGTTAAAATTATTTTAAGTAAAAAATAAAATAAAAAGAAAAATAAAATTAACTATAATAAAAAAATGAAAAAAGAAGAAATACTACCATATATATATATAATCGAAAATATAAATATATATAAAGTAACTACCCATTCAAATTGTGAATTAGTTTCTTTCTAATATTCTATATTCTGTATATCCTCTATATATTATTAAAAGGAGAGAATAAAGCCCTCTCCTTATGCCAAGTGGTAGCCTAGAAAAAAATATCATGGAATAATTAGTTAATAACAAAGAAATAATTTATTAAAAATTAACAAAGAAATTAACTACCTAAATCTATATCTATATATTATTAAAAGGAGAGGAAAAAGCCCTCTCCTTAAGCCAAGTGGTAGCTTCAGAAAAATCCACGTGGCATAGTTAGTTATTAAATTAGTTATTTAGTTAATAATTAGTTATTGGTTATTCTTTTTTAATTTCAATATATCTAAAAAA
>MU790018.1:34868-51838 GCA_026770625.1 Nicotiana glauca
GCTTATATGATAAGGCATACATTAGGTGTAAAGATGTGGAGAAGGGACGGCTGGAAATGACACCCCGATTAGGGCTCATAATAGCCTGGCTAGACTTTGTCAGACTTAGTCGTGTCTTGGGAACTCACATAATGGTAATTACAAATAAATTTGTTGATGAGACTCTAAAAATACATGATCTATTTTTATGCAAGTTTCGCAGAGCAGTTGATGCTATGTGTGAAGTTTAAGGGTGAGATGTGAGCTAAAATAAAGCGGTAATCGAACCGAGAGATAGCCGTTTGTGGCCTCGAGCTGGTCGATTTAGGGTCTTGAGGTCGAGTCCCGAGCTCGGGCTCGAGCTATCAGGGGCAACAGGGGAAGGGCTAACAGATGCAATAATATTAAAGGAGGATCTTTATGGCCAATAACAAGCAATAAATGTAGAACGAGTACGAAGATAATAAGATAGAGCAACAATATCAAAAGAGTGTATTAGAGAGAAAGAGAGAGAGTTATCATATATTTCATGTAGAGTTTTTGGAGCAACATCCGTCCCCTACAAAATATTCAGAATCCCCTTTATATAGAAGGGGGCGGGGGGAGCTTATATGGAAAGGCATACGTTAGCTGTAAAGATGTGGAGAAGGGACGGCTGGAAGTGACGCTCCGACTAGGGCTCAGAATAGCCTAGCTAGGCTTTGTCAGACTTAGCCATATCTTAGGAACTCCCATTTTTACTTTAGCCCCGACCGATACCCTCTTAAGGCCGGGCTCCGACGGAGAAGACTCGAGCGCATCTTTGCAGCCTCGAGGCTTCGAGGCAATCTTCCGAAATGCCTTGAAATTGGACCCTCCGATTTTGCCGTATACAGATAGACTCCGCGTTTCCTTTAACGAAGTAATAGGAAACGATTTTGAACAACCATTTCGAGGGCATCATTGTCCTGACGTCAACCTATAAGAGCATTAAATACCATAACCCAAAAAATTGTGCGAGGATCGCCATCAAATGCGATTATTGAGGAACCTGCGAACTGCCTATCGGCTCGTCCATTCCGCTGCCCAAGCGGTTCCTATAAATATATCGACTGCTTGATACTCCCCATCTTCAAATTCATGAGTCAAAAACCCATCATCTTTTACACTCTTCCATCTTGTTTTCAGAGAAAATTTTTACCACTGATATGGCTAGGACTTCTAGAATGGTCCCTCGGCGGAACGAAGCCGCATCACCATCTCGATCGCCTTAAGAGAACACCAGAGCGATACCTTCCTTGGCACATTGCACTCCACCCAATCTCGATATGTCGAAAGATTTTACCATCGATGGCACTTCATCTACGGCGGGCCGATGTGAGCATGTGTCCCGATACATTAGCGTCGTGATCAACATAAGAGCGGTGAGGACAGATTGCCGATGGAGCAAGGCAGTGGAGGTGGATATTCCCGGTCCTAGTGAGAATATAACGGACTATAAGGCCGGCTTCCTTCATGTATATACCTACCCTTTCACCTTGGGTCCTAATAATTCTTCTGAATCCTCTGCCACAGAGATAGACCCGGTTGTCCTTGACTTCTGCGACAAGTACCAAGTGACGCTTGGTCAGATCTATCCTTCTTTCTGGAGGATAGTATTGATGCTTCGTCATTTCACAGAAGGGGTTGAGGGCGAGACCTTCACCCTTAACCATTTCATTATGATGTCTAGCCCTCGATTTTATCGAGGTTTGATCAGGCTCCATCATCGATCCAAGAAATCATTATTCTCGAGCGTCGACGAGGGAAAAGATCGAGGATAGATGAGCAGGTTCGTCCGGGTAAAGACCTCCGATATTATCCCGGCCCGGAGGATGCCTTTTCCAGAAAAATGGAACAGACAACGTAAGTAGTTTTCCCTTAACCGTGTTTTATAAGTAATATTTTTCTTTTGGAATGACGACCTCTTTGCGTCTCCTGCAGTCGTTGCTTGGTACCCCGAGGCGGTTCCGGATTTGCCAGGATGGATCCAGCGATTAGAAAAGGCGTTCCCATATCTTACTCGGTCCTGGACTGACCTGTCCAAGGAGCGGCGAGTGGCCAAGAATCATGGTAGAGTTTCTTTACCGCCTATGCGTCATATTTGCGTTTCTCCCTGCGTCCTTTATGACGACAACTTGCGGTTACTGCGTTTGTGCAAATCTTGGCGAGAATATACTGATGAGGCCGCCCCCTGGCGGTGAAGTGGAGGTGTCAGAGCCCGGCAAGGGCAAGAAGAGGGAAGGTAAGGCGGCTATTGATCCTCCTGCGGCAAAGAAACCCAGGTCACTCAAACATCAAGCCGCGACCAGGACCTCTGCTTCAACTATAGGGGCAAATCCCAATGCTGAGGATGAGGACGACGATGAGTGTCTGCTAGCATGGAGGACGAGGTGAGCATGGGAGCCCCACAGGTGTCTCGATCGGAGGTCGCTGAATCTGGGATGGCTGACTCGGATCGGTCCCATAGATCGAAGACCCTCGAGAATGGTGTTAATGTGGCCTCGGATCACATGACTGAGTTCGGCGCAATTCCCGCTAGGGGGACCATTGCCATCGATTATGAAGGGTCTGAACCCGAAGATTTTTAGGATCAGGGGTTGCCTCTTGGGGAAATCGGTGACATGAATGATATTATCTCGTTCTTTCAGGTCTCGTCGGGGGAACTGAGGGACGCTCGAGATGCGAGCATCGTCAAAACGGGGATTCCTCTCAAGGGGGTAGGCTCACTTGCCAACATTTTTTACGGTGTTGGTGATAATGTCGGTCTTGACGTTCATGGCGTTGTTAAGGTGGAGGAGAAATCCATGCAACAGGTGACAGCCGTCTTTCGTATGCCTCTTTTCATCTCGGGTGTCATTCTTCATTTTTCTTTTCTAACTCTTCCGATGTGCCGTAGTGCCGTGCTATATTTTAGCTCCACGAGGAGCTTTCTTACCGTGAGAAGGAGTGCAAAAAGCTCACTTCGATGCTGCGGGAATTGGAGGCTCATTCTGTTCAAGGAGAGAAAGAATTAGGAGATCTCCGGGCCGCTTTGGAGAGAGCATTCCAGGAAAAGGCTGATCTTGCTGCGCAGGTATTTTGTCCTTCTTGCACCCAACCTTTTCACCCATACTTCGATGCAGATTCGCTTAATTTTCTTTTGAAGGTTGAGCAAAATGATTTGCAGCAGTCGACTAAACGCGGAGATCCTCAGGCTGAGGAAGCAAAGCGAGGTATCGGCTGCGGAACTGGCATCATCTCATGATCTTCTCGAGGACGCTCGCAAGGAGATCACTGTATTGACTGCGGCCAAGTCCGAGATTGAAAGAAATGCTGCTACTTATCTAGAGGATGCAGCCACGACGCACAAAATAGCTCGTGACATATCGATATCAGCTGATCAGAAGTTAGCTCGGGCTATTAATCATGCTAGGGCAGAGGCAAGGAGAAAAACCCTAGAGGAGATCGATGTTAGGGGCGTCGATCTCTCAGCTGATCTCGTGGAGGCTCGTGAATTAGAGAGGGAGTTGGCGCTTTTGATTGTCCCTGATGAGGGCAAAGATAGCAGAGATGAAGAGTAGTCCTTACGTGTATGTAATCCCCGTGGGATGGATTCTGTAATGATGTCTCTTGTAGATACAATTTTGGCAATGTAAAAAAGAGGGATTTTTCTTCTTTCCGTTTTTCTTTTTGTTCCTTTGCTCTCGTGATTTTAACTCTCGACTTGCGGCGTTAGCTTTTCCAAATTCTCTTTTAGAGTGACCGGGATCCTTAAGTCGGGCCATTCCTCGAAGTTAGATCGACAACTTATATCGGGCTGGGGCTAGCGATACCGAGGAGCCCCCGAAGCCTCGCAGTTTCTCGAATTCTGTGGGACAACAACATTTGCTCAATCTGGTAAAAAGGGGCTCGGAGCAATTATGTTAGTACGTTTCCCTAGGAGAGGGTGATGTTAACGCGCCCAAGATTAATTGGCCTTTGGGGTAGGGGGGCAGTTGCAGCTTTGCCCCTACATATTAATTCATTTGTCTTTTCAATGGCGACTCTGCTACTTTGAGGGACTACTTCTTTCACAGAACCTGGCGTTTCTTGCTAGTTCTTTTATTTTTTCAACACAGGATTTCTGTTCCAATCCCCGCCCCTCTCCTCCTATCACATCGCATGTATGACGGCTACATCGACATTCGACCGCCAAGGAGAGGGGAATTCTTCCTATGCTCCGTATTCGGTTGGTAATAGCAATACACCGTCGGTGCCTGGGCCTCGAGGAGAGCCATCACGTCGGGGAGGCCTCTCAATGTCCCCATCACCGGGAGCACATGTCAAGGATCATCTCCTCAGTGGGAAATGAAGACCTTGAAATGATAAGAAAAATTGCGGATGGGGAGAAGGAGCGATATTACAAGTACCTTCTTCCGAGGAGAGCATCATGACATACGTTGAGGGGTTTTTGAGCGTATATACGTATACTTTTGCATCGGGTCCCTCGGACCGGGTCGTGATTGATTTTTGTCGGGGATATCAAGTTACCTTGGCGCAGGCTCACCCCTCCCTTCGGAAAATAGTGCAGAGGATGAGATATTTTGCTGATAGGCCGAGATTGTGTTTACCCTTATCCATCTCGTGAGGTTATATCGGCCACTGTGTTATCGGGGTTTGATCGCCCTGTAACGCCGATCTACCCGAGTCCCTATTTCCTGTAACGAAGAAGGCAAGGACTGTGGATGGATGAATCGGTTCGTTCGGATTCGAACGACCAATGTCATCCCTAGAGAACTTTTGCCATTTCTTGAGAAATAGAATTTCACACGTAAGTGTCCCATATGAACTATCATCATTTTGACCAGAGGCGGGCTTCTGTAGTGATGTCTTTTCGTTCCATATTTGTAGCAACTCATTGATCACCGAATGAGGTCCCCGATTTAGCCGAGTGGTCTCATAAGTTGGCAGCTTGCTTGTTTCATGATAAGCGCCAATGGCAAGATCTGTCCAAAGGGAGATGGGAGGCGAAGCCTCACGGTAGGTGTCCGATGTCTTTTTTCAGGAAAATGGCACCTTTCTTTTTGGCTTATGAACTCATTTACCGTAGGAGTCGGAGATTTTTTCGAAATGAGGCCGTGTCCTCCGGTAGAGGAGTGGAGATTGCCATCCTTGGGATCGAGGATCGATGAAAAATGGAAAGGGCCCCCGGGTTGCGAAGGGGCTTTCAGTTGAGCGATTCCTTCTCAACAGTTAAAAAGAGACGATCCGACCGATCAATTATCTTCGGAGGGTGGTAAGCCATTGGATATTTGCTCGGCCTTTGGTGAGGCTCATTGGTTCAGCCTCGTGGGGAGTTTTCAATTGCTGCGAGATTAGTTCAATCCCGTAATATTCCCTTTCCTCATTTAGCTTTCTTTTGTAGGCCTTTGATAAGCTCAAATCTAAGTTGCTTCGCTGCGAGGCCCCACGAGATCGCTGCATTGACTGAGGCCAAGTCCGAGATTGAAAGAAATGATGCTACTTATCTAGAGGATGTAGCCACGACGCACAAAATAGCTCGTCACATATCGATAGCAGCTGATCAGAAGTTAGCTCGGGCTATTAATCATGCTAGGGCGGAGGCAAGGAGAAAAACCCTAGAGGAGATCGATGCGAGGGGCGTCGATCTATTAGCTGATCTCGTGGAGGCCCGTGAATTAAAGAGGGAGGTTGCGCTTTTGATTGTCCCCGATGAAGGCGAAGATAGCAGAGATGAAGAGTAGTCCTTACGTGTATGTAATCCCCCGGGGATGGATTTTGTAAAGATGTCTCTTGTAGATACGTTTTTGGCAATGTTAAAAAGAGGGATTTTTCTTCTTTCCGTTTTCTTTTTGTTCTTTTGCTCTCGCGATTTTAATTCTCAACTTGCGGCATTAGCTTTTCAAAATTCACTTTTGGAGAGACCGGGATCTTTAAGTCGGGTCGTGCCCCAAAGTTAGATCGACAACTTCTATCGGGCTGGTGCTAGCGATATCGAGGAACCCCCGAAGCCTTGCAATTTCTTGAATTCTGCGGGGCAACAACATTTGCTCAATCTGGTAAATAGGGGCTCTGAGCGATTATGTCAGTACATTTTTCTAGGAGAGGGTGACGTTAACGCAGCCAGGATTAATTGGCCTTTGGGGTAGGTGGGCAGTTGTAGCTTTGCCCCTACATATTCATTCATTTGTCTTTTCAATGGCGACTTTGCTACTTTGAGGGACTACTTTTTTCACAGAACCTGGCGTTTCTTGCTAGTTCTTCCATTGTTTCAACACAGGATTTCTGTCCCGATCCCCGCCCCTCTCCTCCTATCCCATCACAGGTATGACGGCTACATCGACGTCCGACCGCCAAGGAGAGGGGAGTTATTCCTATGCTCCATATTCAGTCGGTGATAGCGACACATCGCCGGTGCCCGGTGAGCGGGCCTCGAGGTGCCTTGCCTCGAGGAGAGCCACTATGTCGGGGAGGTCTCCCAATGTCTCGGGTCACTGGGAACATGTGTCGAGGATTATCACCTTAGCGGAAAAGGAAAACCTTGAAATGATCAGAAAAGATTGCAGATGGGGAGAAGGAGCGATATTACAAGTACCTTCTTTCGAGGAGAGCATCATGACATATGTTAAGGGGGTTTTGAGCGTATACATGCATACTTTTGCATCGGGTCCCCCGGACCGGGTCGTGATTGATTTTTGCCGGGGATATCGAGTTACCTTGGCGCAGGCTCACCCCTCCCTTTGGAAAATAGTGCAGACGATGAGATATTTTGCTGATAATGCCGAGATTGAGTTTAACATAAGCCATCTCATAAGGTTATATCGGCCACTGCATTATCGGGGTTTGATCTCCCTGCAACTTCGATCTACCCGAGTCCCTGTCGCCTGTAACAAAGAGGGTGAGGACCATGGATGGATGAATCGGTTCTTTCGGATTCGAACGATCGATGTCACCCCTAGAGAACTTTTTCCATTTCTTGAGAAATGGAATTTCACACGTAAGTGTCTCATCTGATCTATCATCGTTTTGATCGGAGGCGAGCTTCTGTAGTGATATCTTTTTGTTCCATATTTGTAGCAAATCATTGGTTGCCGAATGAGGTCCCCAATTTAGCCGAGTGGTCTCGTAAGTTGGCAGCTTGCTCATTTCATGATAAGCGCCGATGGCGAGATCTGTCCAAAGGGATATGGGAGGCGAAGCCTCACGGTGGGTGGCCGGTGTATTTTTTTCCTGAATATGGCGCCTTTCTTTTTGGCTTATTAACTCATCTTCTGTAGGAGTCAAAGATTTTTTTGTAATGAGGTCGTGTCCTCCAGTAGATGAGGGGAGATTGCCATCCCTGGGATCGAGGATCGATGGAAAATAGAAAGGGCCCCCGGGATGCGAAGGGGCTTTCAGTAGGGCGATTCCTTCTCAGTTGTTAAAAAGAGACGATCTGACCGATCAGCTATCTTTAGAGGGTGGCAAGCCATTGGATGTTTGCTCGACTTTTGGTAAGGCTCATTGGTTCGGCCTCGCGGTTAGTTTTCAATTGCTGCAAGGTTAGTTCAATCTCGTACTCTTCCCTTTCCTCATTTAGCTTTCTTTTGTAGGCCTTTGACAGGATCAAATCCGAGCTGCTTTGCTGCGAGGCCCCGCTGCACCAAACTTTGGATAGGGAAAAATCCCTTAAGCTTCTTTGTGCTAAAAAAAAAGTGAGCTGGTTGTGATTACGTGATTTTTTCCCTAAGAAAATTATTCCCAAAAATTCAAACAAAACAATTTTTTTATTATTTTACATTTTTTGTGAATTTTTGTGTTATTTTCTGGTAATTGTTGCATTTTATCTGTGCATTTTAATTCATATGAAAAATACAAAAAAAAAATACATTTGGCATTCGTTTGAGATTTAATTTCATATTTTTTAGTATTAATTAGTAGTTAAAACTGTTTTCATATAAAGAAAATGACAAAAATGGTTCTTTGCACTTTTATTTTAAATTTGTAGAATTTATTTTGATTTTAGTTTAAAATTAGAAATTAGTTAATTGTGGAAATTAAATAGTACCATATTAGAGTCAATTTGGTCTTTGATTTTATTTGTTGTCATTTTAACAAAATCAAAAAATATATAAATACAAAATAAGAAAAAAGAAGAGAAAAAGAAAATAATTTGATAAAAAAAAGAGAAGAAAACAAAAGGGAGTTGTATTAAAAGAAGAAGGCTGATTTGGGCCATTTGTAACCAATCCCTCAGCCCAAAACCTCACAAAAATATCGTACCAAGTCAAGCCCAAGTAGAATTAACCCGGTCCGTCCCCCTTGACCCACCAGACGACGTCGTTTTGGCATCACCCAATCTGGGCCATTAGTTCTTTCTAATCCAACGGCCAGGAACCCTTCCCCTATTTTACATAAAAGTGTCCGAAAAATAATTAAAACCCTAAAACATATTCTTCGTCTTCCTCGTACGTAGCTTCTGTAACTCCGCCGGAGCCGCACCGCCGGCGAACGCCACCACCTCCGTTGCCTCCCATAATTTCACCCCAGATTCCCCGTTCCTTCCTCTCTCAGAATCCATACTTCTTTTCCCTCGAATCACAGCCTAAACCCTCGAATCTTAGATCAAAGAAACTCCGGCCAAAGCGTCACCTTGCCAAACACCACCAAATTTACACCATAAGATCGCCTCCGTGTCCTCTATCGAACCCCCTTAACCCCGTCCCTCGAATCCCGCCAGAACTGTTCGAATACCAATATTAGTTTTTCCGGCCAAAATCCTAGTTGCACCAAATCTTCCCAAATTGATACCACAGGGTCCTTGGACCTTCCCTATGAAGAATTCAAGGTCAAATATGTTCAAATCCCATCGAATCGTTCGAATCTTGATTTTTGAAAAAATAGCCGGTAAGTTTCTTTAAGGGCTCTTAGCATTTCTGTTATAGTTAATTAGTTGTGTAATTAGTCGGAGTCTAATTTTGTGTGTTTCCATTTTTATCTGATTCAATTGGTATCACAGTAGTTAATTATCTAATAGAATCTAGTTCATCATGTTCCAAATTTTAGTTTTATTATCGTTCTTGATTGAGTAGCTTTAAATTAGTAGGTGTCTTTTAAACATTCTGATTTAGTTCAATCTTTGCTTTTAATTCTGTTAGATTAATTGTTAATAATAGTTTACTTCAGATTTTATGATAGTTCTAGGTGAATAGAGTTATTCAAATAGGTTTGATTCTCATCTTAGTCGATTAATTGTTTCATTTAGTTTTAGTCGTCAGGAGTAGTTCATGCAATCTGATTTCATATTGAGTTTTGGATGATTAATTGGCTAGTTAGTAGTTAGGATCTGAGTTTGAATTTAGTTTTAGTTGATTAAAACCCATTGAATGGTTGTTTAATTAGGGTCAGTCAGTCAACAAGGGTGGGTTAGTTAGTAAATTCAAGTTAATAAAGGGGTAACTTGGGGGATTCACTTGGGGACTGAATTTGGAAACTACTAGAAGCTCCTAGGAGGGGTGTTAGTTAAAAGTTTAGATTCATAGTGGTAGTTACTTGTGCAACAAGTTTAAAAATGAGGGACTAAAGTTGAAATTGAATAAGGGCTGAAAAGAAAACAAAAATCTGATAAAGCTTCCTTTATGCCCATAAAAGGGCATCACCCTTGCCTCATTCACAAGTTTTCAGCCTCAAAAATTCCCCCCAAAAATATCCCAAAGCTTCCATCAGCTTAAAGTTTAAAATTCAAATCCAATACACTCTTAGATCTTAGTTTTCTACCAAAAACCCAAAAAAAAAAAAAAGAAAACCAAAAACCAAAATCAAAATACTGTTCTATTCAGTTTTCTTAGTTAACTTTCAACTGTTAGTGGTCAATTTGCATAGAAAACCAAAAAAAAAATGCTACATTAGGCTACTTACCAGTTTTGACAGCAAGCTACTTAGTGATTGAGGCATTTTAAGATTTCTGGATTAAATTTTAAGTTGAGTTGGTGCATTTGAGTTCAATTCTGCTTGCTGAAACCATAAAAGGTCCTGGGTTTATTTTCGAGGTCGTTTGGGTTTGTTCAAGTATTTCTGGGTTAATTGCGAGTTCTGTTTTGGTTTTTGAAATATTTCTGGACTCCTGAACTTTCCTGGACTGCATGTGATCATCTGCTGTTGTATTACTGTCGTTGATTTCCTCATCTGTTAAAATTCAATTTCCAGGTAAATATTTTATACTATGTTGATGTAGCCTTACCTGTGGAAAGCATGGAATAAAACTGAAGCAAAAATTTCTGCTGAGGAGCTGCATTTTAAATAGTTCAGTTATGTTTTTAAATGATTTTCTTATGATGTGATTAGTTGTTCATTGGAGTTAAACTAGGACTGTGTTGAATTGTAATAAACTGTTGGACATTTAAACTGGAAATCACTCCTTGGCCTCAGTTAGTTTAGTCTTGTTTTCGTGCGTTTTAATTGGTGAAGATAGAAGACCAGCTGAAATCAGTCAAATGATGTGTAGTTGATTTTAGTTAGTTTAATTTGCTTGAGTTGAAATCAGAAACTAGTCGTGACTTCCTGTGTGATTTTAATGTCATAATTCGTTTTTGAGTAGGTGATTCATTAGAGTTAATTACAGGTAATCCAATTTCACTAATATCATTAGTCATCCATAATAATCAGTTAAAAGTATAATTGAACTTATATGCCAAAATCAGTACCACAATAGGCTAAAATGATATATGATTTGAGTACCAAAAATCAGATTTGTGAGTTGATACAAGTACAAAACTGATTCTGCAACTTAGTTACATTTTACAACAATTGCTTCAACTGGGCTGCTGTACCCATTGAAGCCCGCATAATTCTTGCACCTGCTGTGAAAAGTTTAATTGACGTATGAACCCCTATGGGCTCAGGCAACCCATTTCCTGTGTAGTAAAACTTTGGTCATGTGCTAAAAATGTCCCGTTATCCCTATTCAGCTCTTGGGCATTTGGTTTATCCATTTCCCTTTGCCATGAGCTGGCATCGTGGATCTCTTATTGCAATTGTTCCCAATCAGACCTATTTGGGTCAATAATTTGGACTTAGTTTAAAAGTTCCAATTCAAGGTTTAGCAATAATATAAGTTTGGGCTTTGAGTTAGGTAGCGGGTTTAAATTAAAAGGTTCTTCCTTTTGTTTGGACCCGAACTTGAACTTGGAGCCCGATTTTATAATATTAAGTAATTAGGGCCTTTTCTTTATTTCTTAGAGACAAAATAAATAGAAAAATCATATTCACTTTAGGGTTGGCCTTTAAATAAAATGATGAGACGAGCCTCGCCAAATAAAAAATGCAAATCGCGGGGCCCTCAGTAAGAGCTAAAAATACGTAGAAATTCGGGACGGGCCATTTAGCGAATTTCACGGCCCTCCTAAAAGATAATAATGCGTTAGCCACTTTAGGCGCGATTTTAATAAATTTACCTTCCTAAAAAGGGTGTGCATTTCATGCGACCCAAATCCAAATCCCAAAATGTTGAATAGGAATGTGTCGAGGATCCGGGTGCATTTTATGTGACGTGATCCAAAAATACGTTCTTAAGCGACGTTCACTTTCTTAATAATTGAATATAAGCGATAAATAATTCTAAAATTGCACTATAGGTTTAACGTGTATTAAAATTAAATTTTAGCCAAATATAGCAGTTGAGCGACCGTGCTAGAACCACGGAACTCGGGAGTGCCTAACCCCTTCTCCCGGGTTAACAGAATTCCTTACTCTGATTTCTGGTTCACGACTTTAATACAGAGTCAAACCCTTTCCTCGATTCAGGATTCAAACCGGTGACTTGGGACACCATAAATCTCCCAAGTGGCGACTCTGAATCTTCTAATAAACGAATCCCATTTCGATTGTCCTTTAATTGGAAAAAACTCCTTTTATTACACCCTTCACGGGGTGTGGTAGCGAAAAAGGAGGTGTGACAGCTCTGGCGACTCTGCTGAGGATAAAATCCCAGAATTTCGGTTTAGGTTTCAAGAATTCGAGCTCAGTTAAATTGTTATATTTGGCTTTATTTGATTTTGCTACATGTTCCATGCTATATGTGCTAAATATTTTACCGCTGTATATTTGTTGAAATTTTAAATAAATTGTCACGAGTCCCTTCCTCTTTCTGAGTCTTCTACATCATGGAGAAGGGTGCACTTCGTGTAGCTTCTCTTCTGTTTAGAGGCTTTTCCAATTTAGAATGAGGTTTGGATAAGTTGCAAAGCCGGCGGAGCTTCTGTATCCCCGGTACACTGCCTCCCCGTCGGCTCGAGTTGTCCGCTCGGGTAAGCGAGGTCTAGATCAATAAACCTAGGGTTTAAACCTAGAAGAACAATAAACTCATACCGGATCCCTAGTAGGACGCTTGTTTGCATCATGTGCATTTGACTTAGGGGACTCAACACAGGGGTTGGGTCCGTCTAGGACAGGTGACCCGAATTGAAGTGACCATCCTGATGCATCTTACGTGCTACTTGCATTTATTTGCTCGGCTTTGCATGTTGACCGGCTTGTATACAATGAGGGAAAATTGTGAAAAATAGCAGTGTTAGGATTAAGTGAGGGTAATCATTAGTTTGAAAAGAAAAACCAATGCCCAACTAGTACCGAAATGCTGCTGAATTTTTGAAAAATGAGGTGAAAGAAAACAGAAAATATTTGAAAAAGGAAATGGTTGTTCAAAAATGGCTTTGATTTTGGCCAATCGGCCCGAACTACGCTGGTTTGATTCTCACTGGGTGTGAGATACGTAGGCAACCCTCATCGGGTCCAACACCCCTTTTGCAAAAATAGCCAAAAATACCAAAATTCTAATTTTTATCCAATAAGTCGGGTAACGCCATTCTTGTTGAAAATAAGCCGAATGTCCCCAGAAGGGCGCCGGAAGGCTGTTTTTGCAAGAATATCCATCATAAGTCATTTTAAAAAATGGTTTGCGGGCACAGCCTTAAAATCTCCCTTTCGGAAGTGCTGAAAGGCCGTATTTGCAAAACTGAGTCTTTGTTTTCTTAAAATAAATATTTTTGGAGGATAGCCACTTTTCATCTTTTAAGTCAAAATAAGTCATTATATGGCCAGTTTTCTTTAAATAGTCACAGTTGACATTGGAGTCTTCTCAGTCTTGCGCAGGCCCATGGCGATGCCGAGTGATGCCCCGTGGACCCCAGAATTTGAAGCTTTGATAGATTAGTTGGGTCTGTATTTTGTTTTGAGTCTGTATCTTTTGATTTGAAAATGAAAAACAAATAGTCTAATAGTGGTGTAATCGCAGTTGTCATTAATGAAAATTTGAAAATTCCCCAAAAATTGTGTCTTTATTTCTTGCATTTAATTTTACACTAATTAGCAAAAACTACACTTGATCCGATTCAGGCACAGTCAATGATGCATAGGCAATCTCCATAGGATCTGACCATAGCCATATGAAAAGAAAATGCAGTGAGAATAAAAATCCAAAAGAAAAGAAGAGCGGAAAAATAAAAGAAAAACAGGAGAGGACAAGAAAACAAAGAAAGAGAAAGTTTACAATTGGAAATAAGGGAAAAGCCGGGATGACGCAAGCGGTCGAGCAAATGCATAATATAAACCATTAACTGCCTAGGTGCATTCATTCCCCAAACGTGCGGTTATCTATTTGTTAATGCCTTAACCACTAACAACGTTGTTGTTGATGATGAGTCTAGGCAAGTGGTTCAGTTGACTGGCATTCTGGCAACCCACCCATACAACACCCGTTCTAAAGATAAATCAAAAATGGTCAACCAAGAGTTAGAAGCGAGCATCGTCGACCCGTCCAGGGAGGAAGAAGTTGTGGATGTCAACGCCATGAAAAAGGAGATGTATAAATTGAAGCAACAGATGGCCGAAATGTACCAGGCTTGGGCAAAGGGACACCCATTACCAGCTTACCCTGCTAACCCTACCTACATCCCACCATTAGCTCAGCCACAAGATCCTCCTACAGTGAACTCCTCTCCGGCCTACCCCACCTACCAGCAATACTATGCAACTACTTCCCAAACCCCACCACCTCCACCACCCAAACAAATCCCATGCCCCCCACCTCCGACCACTCCCGTGTTTGTTGCTCCTCCACCCGCCACATTACAGAGATCTTCTAGTGAACCACTATTTCAAACCCAGGAAACCCACTATTACCTACTGGAACCCACCTTCAAACCGCCAGAACTATATCCTTACACTCCCAGTCTTGATATCTCAGCTGAAGAAGAGAAGCCTCCTAAAAACCCTGAGCAGGAAGAAATGATACGAAAGGTGAAAAGCTTGGAGCAATCATTCAGAAATATGCAAGGCCTAGGAGGGCAGGTGAGTGTGGCTTACAAGGACTTGTGCTTGTTTCCTGACGTCCAGTTGCCCGTAGGATTCAAATTACCCAAGTTTGATCTGTATGACAGTCATGGTGACCCAGTAGCCCATCTGCGGGAATTTTGCAGTAAGATGAGAGGCGCTGGGGGAAGGGATGAGTTATTAATGGCGTACTTTAGTCAAAGTCTTAGTGGTGCGGCATTGGAATGGTACACGCGGTAAGATCATGCTCGATGGATGATTTGGCCCAGGCATTCGCAGGCCATTTTCAGTACAACTTAGAGATCGTCCCGGACTGGCTGTCATTGACCAAAATTGAGAAGAAGCCAGGGGAAAGCTTCAGAGAGTACGGTTTTCGGTGGAGAGAACAGGCCGCAAGAGTTGATCCTCCAATGAAGGAAGGCGAGATGGTCGATTATTTTCTGCAGGCTTTGGAGCCTACTTATTATGGTCATCTGGTGTCAGCAGTTGGGAAAACTTTTAATGAGGTAGTGAAAATGGGAAGTATGGTGGAAGAAGGTCTCAAGACTAACAAAATTATGAGTTATTCGGCGATTAAAGCAACTACCCAGGCCATCTAGAGCGGCACTGGAGGGGTATTGGGAAAGAAGAAAAAGGAAGATGTTACAGTAGTAGAATCAAGAGCTTGGTCCAGGGGTCGATCACCATATTACCACCAACCACGCCCTCATCCCCAAACCTACCCACACAACCTATACGGCCCGCCACAACACTACTATCCACCTCCAGTCCCCCACTTCTCCGTCCACCATGCCCAAACATACCCCCAACCTCAGACGCCCTGGCGTGCACCCACCCCACAAAATACCTACCATACTCAAAACACATACCCACCTTCGAGAGCCTACAAAAACCCCACTGGGCCCGGTTTTCGACCCAACCTTGCTTCTAAAAATGACAGGCTACAGAAGAAGAAAACTTTCACACCATTGGGAGAATGTTACACCAGCTTATACCACAGATTGAGACAATTGGGCATGTTAAGTCCGATTGAACCCAAAATACCAAATCCTCCTCCAAGGAACCTGGACCATTCGGTGAATTGCGAATATTTCTCGGGTGCCCCGGGACATGATACAGAGAAGTGCTGGCATTTGAAAACGGCCATCCAGGAGCTCATTGATACTCGCCGAATTGAAGTGCAGGCTCCAGAGACGCCTAACATCACGCAGAATCCATTGCCAACCCATCATAAGACTCATATGATTGAGCTAGTGCAAAAGGGGGAATCTAAGAAGCCGTCACAAACCGTGATGATGATCAAGGCTAGTGAAGGCAGGTCCCATGAGAAACCAACCACGTGGGAAGAATTGATCAAGGAAGGAGGGACAGTTAGGAAATCGGTGGGGTGATAAAGAAGGAGCTGTTGAACAGTGATGCAATAAAACAAGAACCAGTCAAAGTGGTGGTACCGGGAGCAGTTGCCAAGCCCGTTGTAATCGTGAAAGGGGTTCACACGGATCCAGTCATCATCAAGCCAGTAACTCAATTTCCAATAATCAATGAAAAGACCATCACGTGGAATTACGGCCGAGTGACTGTGACGTACAAAGGGAAGGAAGTTAAAGATGAAGTTTGTGAAACCCATGGGCTGACTCGTTTAGGGAGATGCTTTGCCCCTGAAGAGATGAGAAAGGTTAAAGCAGCCAAGGATAATCCAGCACCAGTAAAAAGGGTCGTGACTGAAGAAAAGGCTGAAGAATTCTTAAAGAAGATGAAGGCGCAAGATTATTCCATTGTGGAACAGTTGAGGAAAACCCCGGCACAGATCTCATTGCTGTCTTTATTGATCCATTCAGATGAGCACCGCCGGGCGTTGATGAAGATTCTGAATGAAGCCCATGTGCCGGATAAGATCTCTGTGAATCATCTGGAGAAAATAGCAAACAAGATTTTCGAAGTCAACAGGGTTACATTCTCCGATGATGAGCTTCCTTTGGAGGGCACTGAGCATAATAGAGCACTCTACCTCACGGTTAAATGTGAAGACTCTGTGGTTACTCGAGTGCTGATTAACAATGGGTCCAGTGCAAACATTTGCCCTCTCTCCACCCTGGAAAAATTAAAAGTGGACAGTTAGAGAATCCACAAGAATAGCGTCTGCGTACGAGGATTTGATGGAGGAGGAAAGAAACGGTTGGGGACATCGTGTTAGAACTGACAATAGGACCGGTTGAATTCACAATAGAGTTCCAAGTGCTCGACGTGGCTGTTTCCTACAATCTCTTATTGGGTCGGCCCTGGATTCATGCCGCAAAAGCTGTGCCATCTACCTTGCATCAGATGGTCAAATTCGAATGGGACCGGCAGGAAATTGTTGTGCATGGAGAGGATAGTTCGTGTAATACCATTATTCCTTTCGATGAAACTGAGGACGACAAAGTTCCATGGGTTTACCAAGTCTTGGACACAGTGTCAGTTGCCAAAATTCCGGAAGGAGAGTGTATTCCTAGGCCCAGAGTAGCTGCTGCATCTGTCATGCTGGCTTCAGAAATGATAAAGAATGGATTCTTACCTGGAAAAGGCTTGGGTGCCTCGTTACAGGGCATCATACAACCGGTATCTCTTCCTGGAAACTTGGATACTTTCAGGTTAGGCTTTAAGCCCACTACTGCTGACATAAGGCGAGCTAAGAAGATGAAAAA